>JAPUBX010000566.1:0-47953 GCA_028672205.1 Proteocephalus fallax
AGGTGCAGTAAGTAAAACAATTCACGATTTAGTTGCTTGTCACTACAATAAGGCCAGAGCAGCAAATGTGTCATATGCTTGAATTGTGATATCACGAACAGGCGCGTTAAGGCTGTATGTGAACCAGGTTTCGCCTTCTCGTGTGAATCAGGCAACCAATTGGCTTTACCGTAAGCAACCGATCTGGCAACCAATAGGAGCTTTTCATTGTGCGAAAACAAATTTCGCAAAACGTTACTAGGCACGTGATCACCATGAGTCATTATACGCAATTTAACAAGTCTGAGCTTCACGTGTGCATTATTTGTCGGTAAAGTACTGAATGATGCAGCGTCTGCAACTTCCACGTCTTCATTGAGTTGTTTCTGAGACGATACAACCTGTACAATATTTCTAAGAATATTTATGGAAACATGCATGAAGCCGTCACTGGCAGAACAACAAAACAATTCGCTATTTTTGGGCTCCGGGTCCACACCGATTGTGATGTCTAAAAATCAGGAGAAATGGTTTGCATTAAAATCAATCCTAAATTTAAATGTTGTTTTACTTATAAGAAGAAATAATAAATCTCCCTTAAATGATGCTCTAAATTAATCATGCTACTTTTTTAGTTATAGTAATATTATGTTTTTAGCATTATATTATTGGGAAATTAAAAAGTTTGAAATAAGTGTGTATTTAATATATTTATTCCATGTCCATTCGAGTGAAATTCGATCACTTTTGGAGGATTAGAAGCGTTACCTTTAGCCAAGAGACTAAGCGTAAGACTTCGAGCGAAATAGATTCCTTATTTCAGATGTCAGGAAGTCGCCAGCAGTCATTGGCGAACGTCGATTAATGTTACTTGTGCGTAAACATTATCTTGTGTCATTTCTGAGAAATAAAGAGGTACAACAGCCATTGCGTTTCCCAGCAGAGGTCGGAAATATTCACACGAATTTACGAAACAGCAGGTATTGCGTGGGTGTGGTGACTTCATATCCTGTTTTTTCCCGGCATTAAATTGTTCAATGCAATGGATAAATTGGACCCTGTCGAAACAAAACGTTTGGGAAAAAATGTAATTCATATTTTGCTCTGTTTGTCTTATATTGGAGGATTTACCGTTTTTCATGGTCTTCGCAGTTAATGGCATTTGGCCCAAATGAGGCTTTTGCACTGCGACATTAGTTTCAACTTTTAAGATAACAGATGTTCGCAGAATGTGGGAATGCGAAAATCCAGCACACGAAATCGAAGATCAAAATTTGGCGGAATCCGTAAGGCTTTGCCGCTAAGTTTCTTGGGAATACGTTTACAAGTGGCGTTTTAACACCCTCTGTGTTTTAACAGGACATCGCGCACAT
Organism: Proteocephalus fallax; assembly: GCA_028672205.1. Lineage (NCBI taxonomy): Eukaryota > Metazoa > Platyhelminthes > Cestoda > Proteocephalidea > Proteocephalidae > Proteocephalus > Proteocephalus fallax. The sequence continues at coordinate 1,353 of JAPUBX010000566.1, forward strand.
CAAGTACACGCAATTGTGTCAACCCACATATTACACGAGATGGTCGTCTTCTATGACGGCTAATGCTGTATCTGGTTCATCTAGACTGAAGCAACACACTCTCTCCCTCAATACAGAATGCCTCACGGAATCACGCAATTAGTAAGCCGCCTAAATCTGCAGTCGCGAAGACGTAAGCCGAAACATCGCAATTTTGCCGTTATAAAGACCTCACCAGTCATTTAAAATCGTTTTCGTATATTCACGCATTTTATAATACTCACGTTCACTTCATTCAATGCGTCTTCTCATTATGGCTACCTGGAACGTGCATTCATTTTCTACGATGCCCGTTACCAAACCCCCAGCAAAGGTCGAACATTTCTTAGTCCAGAATCCCACCACTGGCGAAGGTTACAGCGTCCCCAGTGCTATTTGCCGTGCATGGTCTCTTGAAAACTGAGTCTGTTACGGCCTTCACCCGTAGCCACTACTAGAGCGGATATAGTCAAGTTCTACGATTCCATGAGAGACTTCGCTATTACAGATATTTTGAATCCGACCAATATTTCCTCGGCACCTGTGAAGCAAAGACAAATCACCAACTCATCTTTCTGTTTGAAATTTATTTAGAAGCACTTCCCCTTTTAATTGGAGGACACGCTTCAAACTGCCGATGACCCGCTCCAGTTTGCTTATAAAAAAACAGAAGAACTCTAGACGCCTTTGCCACGTTGTCACACGACCTCAACTCTACACTTGATGTCGGAGCGAAAGCCATCAAAAGAGTATTCTTGAACTTCACCTCGGCTTTAAACGCTATATCACACTCACGCATTCTTTTCTCAACAGTGTGAAGATTGCGCTGAAGGATGGTTTATTGAGTGGTTTCAGAATTATTTTTCTAACCGATGCAAACACGTAAGAGTTTGAAATGAAGCCTCTCCCTCTTTTCCAATAACTGTTGTGTTCTTCAAGACGCAGTGCCTTCTCCATTCCATTTTAACTTTTACACGTGAAGCCTTTGGTCCCCTAACGACGTGACACTAATAAGATAAGTGAATGACCTGACTTTATGCCATGCCTGGAAGACGAATAGTGATTCTCAACAGCTCGGGCGGGCAGTCACTAAGGTACTCGAGTGGAATTCGGAGAATGGCCTTCTGTTGAACGCATCAAAATGCATCTCCATCATATTTTCCTTGAGAGCGGATGTCGCACCTTCTGAAATCGTTTCACTCCATAATTTCGCCTTTGGCTCAAAATCGGAATTCCTCGGCTTTATTTGTGACCATCGGTTATCTTGAAGTCATCATTTTGATGCCGTTTTCGTTTAATGTCGTCGCCCCTGTTTCTTAGTTTGCCGGTTAAGGAGACTTGGATTGAGCTCTTGCCGTTTAACAACTATTCCCGTTATTGTATATCGTTTCCCAGTGATTTTTCCCGGCCAAAACATGCTCTGACTTTTTAACCTAATAATCTGTTGTTTTCTATTTGCCTGCCTTTGCTCGCAATCTAAGACATAATCACTCGACGCCACTTCACAAGTTGTACACTAATCGCTTCTCGTATATTAACTGACAGCTCTGATTCCCTACATTCAGGTTTATCCAAGGGCTTATCTCTTCACCCGATGCGTAGACAATAGCGTTCAATACCTACGAGAACGGCGGCATATCGGTATTCGGTCATTCCTTATTTGTCCAGGTGAAGCAGGGGCTAAGACACGGTTCATCTGTAGTATTGTTATACTGTATTTTTTATGATCAAGTTTTTGGTTCTCGTGACCTCAATAAAGGGCTTACAATTATTAATATTATTATTATTAAAACGAGATTATTCAAAAACGCCTTCGTAGGGTAAAGAATTTAGAACATTTGATCCCAATGAAAACAATGGGAAACAGCATAGTATGAGCAGAATGGCAGAGGCATCCACGAAAGCCATTATGGGGTTGACCTTACTCCAATTTGCCTGAAATGACGATCTTGGAAACAAAGACGACGCATCTACTTAAAATCTTCCAATTCCTATAATGCGACGAATAGCGAATTTCAAATTCGGAGGCATAGGTCTCCCCTTATCGTTGAAAGATTGCCCATCAAATGTAATTTAAAGACCCAAATGCACGAAAATACCATGAAATGTGACAGCTGTTGGAAAATATTAACTTCGACTCCTTAAGGCTCTTCTCTACCGAAATTCATCAGGGGATGCCTCTGGAATCTTAAGAGTACCGTCATAGACAAAATTGAATTTCTTGATAGAGTCTAATTCCACTCCTTGATTATTTGAGACTGGATTAAACATCGTATAATTATAGAGACCAGCAAATTCGATGACCAAATAGAAATTCTTCTTCGAGAAAGACTGGGCGCTGGCATTAATCGAAGTGACCTCCAACGAACATTTTGATGTACTGAAAATAAAACATTCGAAACTTAAAAATAAATAATGAAATTGACACTGCCGTGAATAGGCTAAACTTCAAATAGATGCATCCACTTTCAAATGATTGTAAAGATACAACCTTTTGACTCATCGCCAAGAAAAAATCCGGAAATTAAGCGTGTTTATCGTCTTGCTCCATGGGTGCTGTTGTGAATGGCAGAAACTGGCCTTTAATCGCGCGAAGGCAAATGACGACCTTTCATTATTTTTACATATCATGCGGTGATCGAATTGGCCTTCAACATGAGAAGTCTCTTTCGAAGGGACCTAAGGATTGAGTCAAACAAATAAATCCATTACACCGATTTTCCTTGATAGATCCCGATGTCAGCTCTAATGTTGCAAATCGTCAACGATCTCTTTACAACCGCATCGAACCGATAAAACAAAACACCAGATTTATAATTTAACAGACGATCCCGTTAGACGTACGGGTGTTTGCAAGCCAAAGAAGCAGTAACAAATTTAATATAATCAGGCTGTGAATTAGAAAGAGCAAGCAAGCATTTCCACCTTCTTCAAACAGAGAAAACCTGGGCGCCAGTCCAGCATGTAGAGATCTTTGTGGTCAATTCACGGTGTAAGACATTTCCTAAACACTATGGGAAAGTGTGCCATTGCTGAACAGCCACTTACTCCTGATGGTTATCGATTTGTATTCGAATTGGTCTTCACCACAAAAGTGGGCGTCGTTTTACTATTTTTGCAATTTCGTGCCGTTACGTTTGTCTTCACTGTGCAGAATTTAGTTTCAAATTAATCGGTTAAACTTACATTGACTCGATTGATATCGTCACACAGGTCAGTGATGAATGGGTCGTGCAATCCTGAACATTTAAGAGCAGTCCATGCACCACAATACAGAAATCGAATAGATGCTTCCGACACTATGCAGCACTACATTAACCTTATCGAATCACTTTTTGTGTTGACCTTGAAACCACGACTACTTGTACTGATTCCCACATTTGTGTTTTTCACCAAACCAGCCATGGTCTCGTACGATGTGGTTTCCAAAGATTTTCGGGTTTTATATGCCAAAATAGACTGATCCTGAAGAGCTATGACGTCGTCGAAAATTTCCTCGGAAGCTTTAACCGCATTCCCAAAGTAGTTAAGAACGGTTAGCTCAGAAATTATCCGATTAATGTGAATGACCCACATCAATTTGTAACCTTTATTTTTGTACTCCTCGTGGCCTCAATAAAGCGCTACATTGTTTTAAATTCGAAGAATGTATGACGCTCTAATCTTAAGCGAGTCTATGCATTTTAAATTGTGGTTTAGGACTGACGTTTGTTTTTGTAGAGGCGCACGTGGCTCATATGTGCATGTTTATGATTGCGACACGCTGATAGGCTGGCTGCTCGACCAATGGCGGGAATATGTTTGGCACGCCGACAGTCTTTCAGCTTCTTAAGCCAGGGTCACCTGACAGTGGTGAAGACGCCGCCACAGATTCTGTTTGGGCATCTACCGAGTGCGCTTGCCGGCACCAGCTAATTGGATTATTTACATGATAACCAAGTGAGTTGACTTATTCTCGTGTTATATTTATTCTTGCAAATCAGGAGAAACGCCGTTTAAGTTTGATTTAACGTTTCATCCTGACCCCTAGCACACTATCCCTGAAGAAATTCAATGTTTGAAATATAAAAAAAGCGCCACTATTTTTTTCAATATAAATAGCTGCGTGAATTTGTGCCGAAAATTAGCGGCTTCGTTTATCACAGCATTAACAACGAAAACGATCTTTGGTTTTCTCAGTTGTCCCCAGTTCCACCCGTGGGACTCGAATCCAGGTCTCTCGCCGGCGATTTGTAATTTTGGACGTGGGAAGTAAACAGATAGCCTTCGCATTAGTCATTGATGTTTGCACTAGAGGCGATGGAGGAGTCACCTAAGAGACTTGAGAAAGAAGGCCACGACTAGCAAAATTGAAATTAAACGTAGTTGGTTGGAAGAAGTACATAGATAATCCAGTGCTCAAGCTAATTATGTTTAAGTTCCCATGGGGGTTAAAGTGCAGAGAATTCGACGGCAACAGTAAAATATGACGGGAATAACTTAATGCTGCATCCTACTTTACTACCTTTGAACCGAACATCGTGGAATGAATTTTATTTTAAAAGCATTTTGTCGCATCCTAATAGCGACAGGAGCGGATCGGGTTTTAAAACAGGCTGTCATACCTCCAAACCTTATTTTTACAGACATATGCATCCACTTTTGAAAGGAATTTCCTCCAAATGGTTATTTGAATTTTTAAACCTAACGAGTCTGCCTTGTGTGTGCCTTCTTCATGGCTACCTCATAGAAATAACTTGAGATAGAAATAACTTTAAGGTTGTATTAATCGGGACGCTCGTTTTCTCTCCTTAAATATAAGGATTTTAAAATCATCGTCCTAATGGCCATTTTCTCACGAGAATCGTCTATAGAGCAAGTATTTATGTCGTCGTGCGTATCCAATGTATACGAGAACTGTGTAAAAGTCTCGAAATCAATTGCCTAAATTGACGCTTTTTCCCAATCGAAACAATGGCTGATTCACTGCACCGAAATACAATGCCTAGGCTTCTGTATATTGGTGAACAAAAGTTCACGAATAAAGGTTTCACGAACGCAGGGAGCGCTTAAAAAATAGGGCCCTCTTTCACTAATCGCCTTAAGACTGCGACATGTTTGACACAAAAATCATCTGCCCGTGCAGTAAGTCATTCGCCAGGGCATTACCGTCTTTACACTGTGATTCTTTTTATCGTATATAAATAGCCACGCCCTTTTGTCGATTGTGTACCACTAGAGGCAAAATGTTTCTGGAACAGTTAATGTCAATTGGGAATAAACGTCCAGACAAAGAAGAAACAATGCCTGGATATTGACAGACACTGGAAAAACGGTTTCATAATAGATAATTTCACCTACTTCGGGAACGATCTGGATGTTTTGTTGAAAAACTTATATTTTATTTTCATCAATAAGATAATTAAAAGTGTTTGCCGTTTCGGGGAGCTCAAATGAAGGCAACGTTATAAACCGAATCAATCATCGTGTTGGTCGGTCAGTGTTGAAACCTCTACTCTTTAATCATGAGTTTTATGGGTTGGCATTATTCCCCCGAGGTTGCAAATTATCGACACATAACAAACTTAACTTGTTTACTGAAAGCCAAAGCCTAGACCAGCTTACTGTGCTGGTGTCTGGTTGCAAAGGCGTCGAAGTCAATTCAGTGGATTGAATACCCGTCTAATTCTTTGACCAGACGTCTAGTCGTTGCACGTTTGTCTTCAAAATAAGGCGACATTTTTGGTTACTACTTAGTACGCATTCCGAAATTTCAGAACCTTTACGCATGATTCAGCATCTCAATGCTTCTAATGTTGAACACGAGACCATTGGAAAGATGTCCTGGTAACTAATACCGCTAATATAGTCGTTGAATCAGTCGGTGAAGCAGTTACACATGTGTGCATACTTCACACAAGCATTGGGTTTTATAGGGACTAAATCGTGTAAGACGTCACAGTTTTTAGATACTCGGTTTGTGGTATTGACTGTTATCATATTCGGCGGTGTTCCGCTTTAGTTAACGTTTCACGGCACTTATTTCTTTTGTTTTATTGTTTGCATCAGGGCAAACATTTATTTTGTTAAAATCCCACATTGGTCTTTTAAATCAGACACCCGAACCAGCACCCATATATGGTGGCTTCAAACTCTTCGACTTACTAGAGAGTTCGGGCACAGAGTTTCTGAAATGTGTCCACGAATTAATCAGCCTATAGTGTCTGATCTCCACGAAACAACGACAACACACAAAACGCCACAACTCTTAATTTTTTATCCGTTCCACGATTACAATCTCGATATTAATGTGAGTCGTTAACTGGTTTAAAATTAATCCTGGGGTCCTGACATCTACAAGTTTTCAGTGGCTTTAAGGGATTTCGTTCTTGCCACAGCTATCGAAATCGTCACCTTGCATATAATTTTCGCCTATTTCGATTCTTCCACACACCTGGAAACTGAATCAAAGTGTTGATGCTCAATAATCGAAACGTGATCTGATCCTATTTCATTGCCGCCTAGTAATCCAACACCCAGCTCACAAATAAAATAACGCGTGATTTCTTGGTACTTTGAATTAATTGCAAACCAATTGAATATCAGAAAATAGGTAATAGATTACAGAGGAAAAAGTTAATAAAACCGCTAAACAGTTGTTGTTGTTGTTTTTGCTGATGCTGATGTTACCGAAGGGCGTAGGGATATTGGACGCTGCTGCGTTCAAGACACCTGAAAGATTCCGCGTCCCTTGTCTTGTCCGGCAGACAGCGGGTTTCCGGTTGAAACGCCACATCGCCGTAAATAGGCCAGTCGGGGTGCAAAGATTTCTTATGCCCAAGGTGCCGCCAAAAAGATATTCCTTTAAATTGAGAAGAATTCTCTTTGGTTGTCTTGGTCGCGTGAGTTTTGTTATTGCGCGGCCGAATCAATCGACTCAGGATACTTTTACGATACATGGAGACGGATGGATTGATGGCAATCTCGGAGTCTCGTCTTATCGGATTGAGGGTGTACGTCTGAGACCGCCTGTGGTGGAATATTTGTTGCAACTGTGCTACAGGAATCTGGTGTTTGGGGGGACCCATCTCGTGCACAATGGCCCGCGAGCGTTTATTGGCAAGGCCAATTTCTCCCACCCGTCGTTCAACCGAGTAGAAAATATCACAAGGCTTCAGTACAACCGAAAATGAGGGATACTCGTAAATGAAACTTGCAATAATAAATTTGGTTTCCTCCGAAACAGAACATTTTTGTTGAAGGGCATGTTTGCAAAGTGGTGCCAATTTCACCAGATCGTTAATCGGTAGTTCAACAAGACCGTTAGATGGAACGAAAACGGGGAAGTCCTTGTCGCTGTCTACATGTCTGGGTTTTTTGTTTAACAAAGGAATTCCAGAATGCTGGGGCTTTCTTTGAAGTCGCCCAAAAGATGGAATCTCTCGACATTTGATATCGCAGCAACAGTACGGCCTTAGGTCTTGCTTGGCTAAGTGGTTGAACTCATTTTGCAGACGCTCCTTGTACTCCTGCTTCAGTGGCCACGACCTGCTACACAGTTTCGGTAGGTTCGGCAGGCAGGTCTTTTCCCCTGGCAGGCAAATCGGCTTCGAAGCCAAAATGGCCGCCTTTCGTTGGATACACATTGGCGTCGCATTCAAACTGTTAAGCTTGTATAGAGAGGCACATTGTTTCGTTGTGCTGGCCATTATAGTTGACCCCCGTTCGAAGTTTAGGTCTCTGATTGTTTCGGATAATTTGTCCCGACACGCCCTCGTCTTTTGCGCCATGTTTTTTCGTGCATGCGCAGTCGATCATGTGATTTTCCATCAAAAGACTATTGATACAATTCTGACCTTGAGACAAACCAATAGGAAAGTTGCAAGAAACAACCCCGTTTGATCTTCTTATTGCTGTTAAACACGGGTTCAAAATTGAGTTCGATAGGAAAACCGGAGTGGTAGAAAATATATTTAATCAAATCATGGGAGAAAATAAAACAAGTGAAATTGAAGAAAGGTTTCTTGGAGTTTTCTAGATGTTCACCGAAGTGATGGCTGGTTTCGCGTAGGCAGCATAGAGGGCCCTTTGGTTTCTATAGACAGGAAGCGGCATGATTGCCCAACCCTCTGGTACAGTAGTGGTTTGTGTTTTTAATTCTTTGGTCGGTTGTGTCGACATGGTCTCGACCTTCTGCACTGTTTCGTCGACATCGTTGAAGCTCCACAGCCTCTTCTTGGTGGATACCGGCAACGATGGAGACGTCTTAGGGATTCCAATCTTTGATTTGTCATCCTTCTTATCGTTCTTTCTGTTGTCCACCACTTTTTTCTCCTCTTTAAGCATATTCGGCTTTTTCAATTTATTTCCGTTGACCAATAAAGGTTTTTCAATGCTTTCCATGTCGTTGTTTTTAACCTTTTCACTTTCATCTTCAAATCCATTTGGATTATCCTTCTCTGTCTCCTCTTCTTTCACCTCTTTAAGCATATTCGGCTTTTTCAATTTATTTCCGTTGACCAATAAAGGTTTTTCAATGCTTTCCATGTCGTTGTTTTTAACCTTTTCACTTTCATCTTCAAATCCATTTGGATTATCCTTCTCTGTCTCCTCTTCTTTCACCTCTTTAAGCATATTCGGCTTTTTCAATTTATTTCCGTTGACCAATAAAGGTTTTTCAATGCTTTCCATGTCGTTGTTTTTAACCTTTTCACTTTCATCTTCAAATCCATTTGGATTATCCTTCTCTGTCTCCTCTTCTTTCACCTCTTTAAGCATATTCGGCTTTTTCAATTTATTTCCGTTGACCAATAAAGGTTTTTCAATGCTTTCCATGTCGTTGTTTTTAACCTTTTCACTTTCATCTTCAAATCCATTTGGATTATCCTTCTCTGTCTCCTCTTCTTTCACCTCTTTAAGCATATTCGGCTTTTTCAATTTATTTCCGTTGACCAATAAAGGTTTTTCAATGCTTTCCATGTCGTTGTTTTTAACCTTTTCACTTTCATCTTCAAATCCATTTGGATTATCCTTCTCTGTCTCCTCTTGTTTCTCCTCTTTAAGCATATTCGGCTTTTTCAATTTATTTCCGTTGACCAATAAAGGTTTTTCAATGCTTTCCATGTCGTTGTTTTTAACCTTTTCACTTTCATCTTCAAATCCATTTGGATTATCCTTCTCTGTCTCCTCTTCTTTCACCTCTTTAAGCATATTCGGCTTTTTCAATTTATTTCCGTTGACCAATAAAGGTTTTTCAATGCTTTCCATGTCGTTGTTTTTAACCTTTTCACTTTCATCTTCAAATCCATTTGGATTATCCTCCTCTTTCTCTCCTTCATCTTCGGTTTCTCCTTTGGCTTCGGCATTTTCTGTTTTAAATTTCCTCTGAGTTTTCGCTTTGCTATTTTTATCCTTTGAGCGCGTTTCAAGGCTCCGCGGTTTGGTGTTTTCACTATTCGTAATTTTATCTTTCAAATCTTTCCTATTACCATTCTCCTCTTCTTCCGCATCTTCTTCGACCTCCACAACCTCCACAACCTCCTCCTCCTCCTCCTCATCTCTACCATCTTTCCTGACCCCACGGACATTCGTCGTGGAATCTTTAAAATCAACCATTTTGTTCAACTGCACAACTCCGGGTTGCTTCTCTTCGTCAATCACGGCAGATACCTTGGCTTCGTGCTTTTGCACACTCTCACCGACTTTATCATCATTGATTAATTGCACATTACGATTAAACTTCGGTGGCCACTCTTTAATAGGTTTTACTGACTCCGATTCTTCCTTTTGATTATCAGTTTCTTCTTCTTCCTCTTCTTTAATACCTACTTCGTCCTCCTCCTCTGCTTCACTTGTTTCTTCTGAACTCTCATTCACTTTAGTAGTATCCTTACCATCTGAGGTTGTGGGTTCTTGGTCGTCATTCAGTTCGCTTGAAACACCAATGGAAACGATTTCCAAAGGCCTTGCGTTACCCAACCCATTTTCATCGGATTTACGCTTCCGATTATCATCATCAAGTGAATTAGGTTTGACCGGTTTCACCACAGAACTTTGTTCGTTAGACTCCTCTTCCAACAAGCCCGAAACTTCCACCACCTGGTAGGATGCTGTCCCACCGAGGTCTTCTGCGCGCATTTCCACGCCAGGTCTTTCCGAAACGTCGGTTGCATTTTCTTCTCCGCCAGAAATTGTATTCTTCTCTTTTTCTAACCTAATTGTAGTAGGTTGGAGGTCAATATCAGTCTGCCCAGACGATGGGCTATCATGCAACTGTTTTTCATGCATGTGTTGTTTTGAATTGTCTTTTGGACGAACTCGTACCTTGGATTGCTTGTCTTGAACCATTTTTTGATTGTAACTATCTATCTCAACTGAACCCTGAGGAGAAACCTCCTTAGCCGAGGGAACCTTTAAAAGATTTATCTTTCCCGTTTTTTTAACCGAATCCTTACGTGTAGACTTTCGCCCAGAGCCTCCCGCGTCAATTACGGCAGTCGTTTCCAGTTGACTTTCACTTACGCCAAGCAACTCATCGTTACGCAACACGGGAGCTACAATCGAGTTGTCTTTTGGACGCGTCTTTATTCTTCTTGTTTTCCCCTTCGTGGTCTTTGAAAGGTCGCCATCGTCTTCCATTTGCCGCGGTTCTGCGGTTCTCGCATCACTTGCGGTAGGAGCTTGCAATAAATTGTCATTTTCAGCAGCATGATGCTGGCCTTTCGATGAGGATGTCGGGGAGACTAAGCCACCCTCGAACGTTGGTTGCAGGTTCCCAGCATCCGCGGACCAGCCATCCATGATGTCATTTTCCAATCGTATTACGGGAATCTCTCCCGTCCTCTTATCGGGCTCTCGCGCTATCTTCTTTGCTGGTTCACCTCGCGAGCCCAAAGATTTGCCCTTGCCAATGGAGGAGTTTCGGGGGTTTGATTTCGGCTCCGCATTCAACAGCAAAAGACTCTGTTCCGACACACCTACGATGGTTGGAGTCGGATTCCTAACAGATTTTAAATTCTCTTCCCTATTCGTATTTTCGATAATTTCGGCGTTTCTTTTTTCGTTAGCCTTCTTTGTTTTTTTGTGTTTTCTGTGCTTGTCGACACCCATTTCATTCAATTTATTCTCCACAGGCCTTGGTTCCCTTTGATTCGTCCCAGCCGGCGCATCGTTTTCACCGTTTTTGTCAGTTATAGGCCGCGTGGAAGTCAACGTGGCACTATCCTCCCCCCCTACCGTGCCCGCCTCTTTCATTCCCTTGGTGAACAGTTTTTCTATTCTCTGCAACTTCGCGGCCCTCTCCTCAGAATTTCTCCGTTCTTTGCTCTCCTTCTTCTTCTTTTTCTTTGATTTCGTTTTCATGGCTCTGTCAAACCTAGCCTGCTCCTCTGGGCTGCTTAGAAAGGACTTTTGGGTCGGTTCTGCGTGTACTTCGGCCTCCCGAGGCTGTGTGATACTTGCGAGAGCCGTTGGATTGGTAGGATTTGAGAAAATAGAATTGTCAGTAATGATGAAATTCGAGCCCCCGGCTTTCGGCATGGCCACAGATAGATTGACCTCCCGCAGCAGTTCAGATTCCATGGCTTTCAGATCATTGGCGCGGCTAAGGTGGCCTGGATTCGACAGATATCGTGGACACCCATACATGTCAACTCCACGCCGGGTGCAACAGGAATCCTCACACCAGGTGACTTGACACTCTGGTGGGATTTGCTGAAGTCTGCAGGTCCCACCCCCGGCCAACGGCGCCGTAACTCCTTCGTCTGAATACGGGCGAGCCGAGCCTTGGGGCCATAATGAACTCCTGAAATCATCGTCGGCATCCTCGGTGTACAAATTAACTCCTGGGCTTGCGATATTAATGGACAAGTCACCATGCATTGATTCTCCTGACTCTTTAATCGACCTGTCCCAATCACTTTCATCTGGAAAGGGAGCAACGTTTGCCAGGCCCTTCTCTTCCATTCCAGCCAATCCCGACAAAATGCTCTTTATAGATCTTCGCAGGCTTGAAATAGAGGGAACCCTTTCTCGGGTAGTTGGTATGTTGAGTTTATGGGCTTCATTGGCGTATTTGAAGAGATTAGAACCCGGCTTTGTCTCAGATACCCCATCCTCTCCATCACGTGGACTGGTTTTCTTATGCTTCTTCTGCAGAAACTGGTCAGATGCGCTTTTTGAGGCGTCATATCTTGTCGCTGGGTCTCCCAAAAGACTGGGTATTTGGTTAAACGTTGCCTCCGTGGTGTCTGTTTTCTCTATCGCCATCGGCACTGGGAAAATGGGATTTGGGTCAACCTCTGTGAAACCACTGGTCGGCATTTGATCAAGAGATATCGGTACACGGGTTTGTTTCGCGCGAAGATTTGTATCCTGAACCTGATTGACTAGTGCAGAATCCGTCCAAGTCACATTTTCCGGCACAATCTGTGACCTGGCCTCTGATAATGGCAATTCCATCGCGAGTCTTAATTGTGGCTGTGAGATCTGACCAATTGTATTAGCTGTCGCGCTTTCGTGTAACTGAGAACTCATTGGCGTAAATAAAGTGTCCTTCCGGGTAGGCATTTCCTGGGTGGAGAGTTCTGTCGACGGACGAATATCTTCAACACGGTACGGCGTTCCATCGATAGCGTCATTTGAAAGCTTCTCGGGATTAGCGTTGTCTTCATTGCATTGTAGTTCCAGAATCGATATTGCATGCACTGCGATCATGTCTTTCTTTACTTCATTTGGGTAGTGGCAACATATGTCAGGCGATTGTGTCCCTTCGTTTACGTCGCATGACACGAAACCATCGAACGTGTCTTCTTCCAATTCCGAAAAAACCCGCGGATCACAAGAAGGAAAAGGAGCCTGGAAGTACTCTGTCTCTTTAGTCGGTGTTGCGTCTAATCTGTTTGAGGAGGCGATGACCACCGGGACGTTTTGTGGCTGGATCGTGTCAGTCTCATTCTTGCTTTCCGGGGAGTCCGTGGTCCAAGGCGGCCACCACCCTTTGTGTGACTTAATGGATAATTTGAAATTTTCTTCAATATTCCACGACTTTGTCTCAAGATCGGTGTCCTCTTTCATGTTGTACAACTCGAGACTGTCCTTGGGGTCGAAGATCTTTGGTATTTTGATCGCGTTTGGTGACTTGTATTTATAGGTCGCGGTTTCGGCACTTATTACGTTCCCTTGGGATCCCTTTTGGCGTTTTCCCATAGATCCCGCACCCACGCGCAAGCCATACATTTCTAGACTATCAGTCTGCCTCAGTTTGTTGCGCTCTGCATCACCCCTGGTGGTATCATCATAGGTGAACTGCTTTCCACTCGGTGAAACGGCTCGTCGACCCGCCTTGTATACCTCCAAGCTGGCAACCAATCCCCTAGTAGAATGCACCGTATCGGGAATCCCTGTCTGGTCCCGAGAGTTTCTTTGGACAGCAGCACGGTACTCCTCTGTGTCGCCCAAATGACTCATGTCCCTGTTTGGTCGCTTCTGGAATAGTGGGGGATCGAGCGTGTCTTGCGTGCTGGCAGAGTTGATTGGAATCCTCCCGGAAGGCTGGGAACACGGTAAAACAACTTTGACTGCATCAACTCCATCATCGCTTGTTTGCACATGCGCGCTGCTTGCTCTGGAGGTTAATTTATCTTCCCTCTCCGAATGACGCTGTTCAAACAGAATTCTTTGAAGGCGCCCATTAACAGGAGGCGGTGGCATACAGTTCAGAGATTCAGAGGCCCTCGACAGCGCAGTCGACTGGCGACGAAGCCCCGAAGACTGCTTGCATGATTGCACATGGTCGGAGAGCCTTGTGATTGTGTCGGATGAATTTAAAGCTGAAGACCTGCTCCCTTGATAGGAAAATATCTGCTCTACAGTTATTGTCCGCCTCGTTTCTGTTGTCTCGTCAGTCACCGCTGACGATTGCCTCTCCCGAGAGAGAAACTCGCCGTACACTTGCACGGGCCATGGGATGGGCATGTTGCGTCCATTTTCGCGACAGAATTTTGGAGGATGGGTGGATGATGGTCGACTTGAAGCCGATATCTTCGGGCTTCTCGATAGCCAATTGCTTAGACGCGATTTTGAGGTTTTGAGTTTTGATAAACTCTTTGAAAATGCCAGGTTTTTTGGGTGGCAGGAGGAGAAAGACGATGGTGAGGGTGAAAACGGTTGTGGTGATGTTGGAAATACCTGATTGGATTCATTTGTATCGTGTCCTGATAATACCGGGGTCCTCTTGCGCTGTAGAAACACCTCTTTTATGGTTGGTCCTTTGGGACAAATGGCTGCTTTCGTATGCTTGAGCCGTTCTGGGACGTTGACTCTTTTCAATTGAAATGACGCATTCGTGAGGCTCCTCTGGTAAAGGTTACCGTGTTCTCGCGAAAAGCTCATGCGTCCAGGAGGTTTGATTGATTGATTTCTTATTGAAGGTTCCGGCGGACCCATACGAATTGCCAGGGACGTTTGAGTGGGTCGAGTGATTGTCTGTGTTTTATCCGTTTTTCCAGCGAGCGAAACTGTTTTCCTTGTCAAGGCTCGCATTGGTGTGGATGTTTGCTTGTCGTTCGATGAGGGCATGGAGTTTTTCTTGTAGGCAGCTTCATGGACCTGAAGAAATGAATCTTCTGCAGAAGCCTTTTGATGATTGGCTCCCCTGTTAGTTCCAACCAACGTAAAACTCTTAGCGATTATCAGGGAGTCACTAGGCGCATTAGAAACTGAGGGAAACTCCAAGCCCATACTTTCCGTGTAAACACGTAGCCGGTTTTGCTTTGAATCTGCCAAATTATTTTCTACCAATATCCTCCGTTGATCGATCAATTTTTTTCGTGAAAATGGTCGATTGGGGCTCCTGCAGTTAGAGTCCATACAGACCGGTAATTCATTGGATGTCACCGTGTCCTGATTTCGGGCCATGCCATCCTCGAGGAAACTTGCGTCAGAGAATTGCACACCTCGTTGACTCCGGGATGTCTGAAACGTTTTTCTCACAGACGCTTTACTATTGCTGCGCGAGACCTGCCATTCGACTTCTGATTCCGCACTAAAATTATGCGGTGTTGATTCTTCGGAATAAATTCCATTTGAAAGCACCACACCAGGAGGACGGAAAAACTCCCTCGAAGTTTCAAAACAACCTTTAGCGTCCGGTGATGTCGATTTTAAAAAGAAGTAACCTTTTTCTTCTTTCGTCTCCGGCACCATTTGAATAATCGTCGTGTCATGAGGAATTGGTGATAAGATATTGGGAAAGTATCCACCTGTTTTCGGACTCCTGTTTGCGTCATTTTTCAGGAGAAAGGGTTTGGTTTGGTTATAAATGTTTGATGACTCCAATTGACGAATGCGACCCCTTAACATTTCAACTAGAATTCCATTGGGTTTGGCGACACGATGTACCGAACGATTGGTCGATTGGGGGTGTGGTAGTTTCTCATAGTACGGCCGTAATACAGTATCGGCGAATGTAGTCGGTCTCATAACGTGGATGTTATCCTTCCTATCCAAATCATGATGCCAACTTGAGCCTGGTGCTTCTCCATTAGTCTTGCGTCCTATCATATTTGTGTGAACATAACATCACTCCATGAAATAAGAGAAACTGGATAACTTAAAAGACGTCCGTTTTGCTCTGCAACGGATTTAAAAGGTTCGCCTCTGCATAATCACGTGTCCCATCACGCGTATCGGGTTTTTGCACGAAAGTGGCAGAGCTTCCACGTGCATTGGAATCGTTGCAAACTCGCACGAGGTAATCGCCTGCATCGGCTCCCAAACCATGGAAATCTCGGCTATATAAACTCCACGTATTTATTCAAATAAAGCAAAAAAATAATAAAACAAAATGTTGGTGAGAAAAAATTATTTACGGTTATGGGTCAATGCAAACGCAGGTATTAATAGCGTCCTTCATGAATTCAAGGGACTCGTCGTACACCGGCATAGGCACCATCACCCAGCCAATGGGCTCTTCCTCCTCGAGATCTTCCGGTCGAAAACAGACCCGCGTTGGCTGGTTGGTATCGGAGTTGTTGGCGGTTATCTGAGGGGCCATGAGCTGTTGGCTCTCCCAGATTGCGCTGGATCCGCGCAGCGACATTGCCGAGAAGTTGGGGAATTGTGCCTGAGGCAGTCTTAGAGCAGCCGTCGTCTGGGTGCTATCCGCGTCGCCCATACAGTTATCCGGGGTCTGCAGGGTCGTGGTTATGACGAGAAGATCAATCAGATTTTGGGCGGCCACCTGAAACGCCCGCGAAACCGTGGTTGCTCTCTCCAGGCTCCCAGACTCAATGTCCGGGGTTGCGGTTACTGAACTCGGTCGGTCTCCTTGGCAACCTGTAACCACTAAGCACTCACAGGGCGGGGCGTGCTGGAATCGGGGGCTGTTTATATTTAGTCTTCCGAGGTGGTCAACTGGGTGATAATCTATTTGCGTCAAAAGAATATCCGCGGACTCATCGGAAACCTCACTGGATTGCCGCTCAATAGGTGCTGGATGTAGATTATTGCCCGTTGTGACGACTGTGGGTGAAGTGCCACGCAAGCAAGCTGGGCCACTATCCAACTCCAGGGTATCGGAGTCGTCGGAATAGGAGTCTTCGAAATCCATCAGGTCTCTTACTTCGTCGTGGGTTGTGGAAACGCCCGCCGCTCGATTGAAGTCCTTCGCGGTGGTTTTAGCTAGGCTGAAACGGGTCGACAATTTTTGGAGACTTTCTCTTGTCCTTTTCCAGAACCACTGTTTACTAGGGCCCATTTGAGAATGTTGAATTTGTTTCGGTTTAGGGCTGGACGAATGACTACCGTGTCTTCGGCGCTGACTCTACCGATTTGGCTTTGGTTTTCCACGTGACAATCACATGCTATCGATTTTCTGGGTTTTGAAGACTCTTGGCACAGGCAATATGTTACTCCCGCATTCCATCATAGTGGAATATCTGACTCATTTCTTTGCTCGTCCACCGCAGACACCGCTAGCAAACGTGTCCGACCTTTAGGTTGTATTTTAATTAATTATGGCAAATTACACTTCTCCAGTTAGATTTACAACAACGCACTAATGATTAATTTGTTTTCAAAACGTGTATCTCCAGTAATAGAAACGGAAAAATAAAGCGAAAAATCAAAAGGAAAAAAACTAAAAAATCTTCAACCGGTGGTTCGTTTATTCCGATTGTTGGGACTGAGGCGAGCAGTCACTAATTTTGACTCGCAGTATGGCACCTTTCATTTGTACACCGGTAAGGGAACCACCATCCATCCAATGGGTATTTAGTTTGCTTTTCTCCCGCTGGCAACTCTATTTATCACCTCTCGATATTTGGTTTGCTCTGCGGTGAAAGATGCGGTGCGTCGGCTTGATTCGGTCGGTGCGACGATTCTGACCGTCGAGGCTGTCGAGTCGTGGATCGGAGGGGACGTTTCGTCGGTTTTGTTTGAACAATTTAACATTGTAGCGGTGCGGGCGATAGTGGAGAATGCTCGCCTTATCGAGGTTACCGCGGGTGGCAACAGGATTCGCTTGGAAGCCGCAAAAATCTTCTCCCCACGCGCACCCCTCCCAGACACGTGCTTAGGATATTGATTTTGTCTGCTTTTTCTGATGTTCACACAAACTGGGCCAAGTTAGGCTGCTGTCTTTGGGCAACATGGAACCCCTTGAATGTTCTGGCACCATCCAGTAATGTTTGGGTGTTGCGTGTTAATAATCGCATCAATTGTTCATTAAACTCCTGTGGCGTTTCGTATCCGATACGTGTTGCCCTGGTCTTTATACTGACATCATTTCTAATTGAGCACCATTTTCCGATGTTAACGGCAATTACTTAGGAGGTTCGTTTTTTCGATTAACAACGAGGACTCTGCTACGAGAGATTAAATCATACTGTATGACTATTGACTCGAGAGCATATTGCCACCAGACACGCATTTCATAAGAAAACGAGTGTGATATTTATTGACAAAAAAAGGTCTAACGTGAAAATAGAACAAACAAAAAATATTTAAAAAATTAAGACTTCCGCGATTCGTCTGCCTCCTTGATGACAGTCATTGGCAGACTCGCCGGTTCACCTGGCCCTTTGGGACAATGGCAGGCCCTAAAACCCCGGCCGGGAAGACCTTGCTGATTTTTGTAAATGGGAACCGGTACCATGACCCAGTTTTTGGGCAACACGCCCGGCATCCCATTCATGACGGGCAGTGTGAGGGCAAACTCGACCCGAGGCATCCCTTTCAGCTTCCTCTTTTTCTGCCCACCATCTTTGTCGTTGTCGTCCGTCTCCAGCGCCGAACTTTCTGTCCGCAGTTCGGGTGCTGTTGTGTTGGAGGCCTCAAGGTAATCTGCTTCGGGTGGCTTCAATTTTTCAAACCTATTTTTGAGGGGATTATCGCTCATGATTTTGTCTTCAGACTCATCCTTTCCACCGTCTTCTGGCGGTTCGATAATCGTTGGGATTGCACCTCTGTCTTTCCTGGTCGACTTCGAACTAGTGACCTCAGCATTGACCTTCGCAGTCGCAATAGGATATGAAATTTCGGGTGATTTAGAGATGGATTTTCGCGGAGAAATTTCATCCATTTCCTTTTCGATCCCATAATTATTCTTACTTTCTTTGGGTCGGCGAGATGACCGTGAAACTGGCCTTTGTTTCCTTATGACCGAAGTGCGCGCATTTTTGTCGTCGTTTTGTGCCGATTTGCCGATATCCGCTGCGTTAATTCCTGATGATCTGATTTGCAGTCTATCATCGGGTCCATCCAGCTTCTTCTTTATCAAATTTCGTTTTAGTGGGTCCCGCAGTTCCTCTTTTAAGTCCATCTTAGGGGGAACAGTCATTTGGGCTCCCTCGACTTTGGTTAATTTGGCTTCCGATGAACCTTCATTCGCGACGTCGTTTTGTGTCGATTGGCGGAGATCGGCAGCAGGTATTACGGATCGTTGCATTTGCGATCTACCTACGTCCTCTTTAATTTTCTCCCCATCATCAGGTCTATCCAACTTATTCTTTATGAAATGTCGTTTCCGTTGGTCCTCTGGTAACTCTTTTGAGTCCTTCTTGGGTGGAATGGACATTTGGTATCCCTCAACCTTAGCCGTGGCCACATTTTCTTCCTCGAATTTGCGTATTTGAGCCAAATCTAAGGCTTCGGGTGTGGTCCATTTTAGCAGTTTTAGTAGCATGTGCTCAGTGAACATCGGGACCATGTGGCTCGGTGATACCCTCGTCGGCAGAAGCGCGACAATTTTATCTATATCGATGTAAGTCATAAACGATGCTTTCCTTTTCTTCTGTTTGCCATCTTCTGATCTGTCTTTTCCCTCGTTGCTATCAACCCAGGTTGTCCCAGGTCGAATTGCTCGTGTAAACCTTCTTTCCTGCGTGAGCCAGCCTTGACCAGTTTTTCGACTCTTTTTCAATGTCTCTCTCGAGTAGTACGTGTTCCCACTTTCGCCATCGTAGGAAGAATCGACTCTGATGAGATCGCTGGCCAAAATGCTGTCATCATCGAGGGATAGTTGGTTGTTGGGGTTAGAATAATCGGTGGGCATGAACTTCGGCAGGTTCGCCGCACCTGGGAAAACCAATGTGCTTCTGGCTACCACGTGGAACGTGCAACAAAACACGTGACTGTTCCTAAGTATGATTGGCAGGTATCCAAAGGCGCGTTGTTTGAATAGATGGAACTTTGGATCAATTAGAGAATAGATGTCTAAGAAAGGAACAAAATTTTAAGATATTTATATCCACGGAGGTGAACGTTTATATTTAATAAATGGTGAAATCGACGATTAATTAACAGTTGTCTTGATAAATTACTTGTTCGTGTTGACATCTGTAAGAACGGGAGACTTCCTAACTCATTATTCATCTATATACATATATATTTTGAACCAAACGTCGTCGAATTTTACTCACCTCGAAGACTAGCGGGAAATCAGCCGTTTTTGTTACGAATCAAACGACTGATGCATTCTTGACCGTATTTGTCCAGGTCGGATTGTTTACTGAATCTGCCGCAAAAAGCCAACAGCGCTGTCCGGCAATTGCCAATCCCCGAGTGTTGATTACATTCACTGAATCCAGGACCTCCTATTGTTCCAAATTGCTAGAGTTTATAGTTTCACTTGGTAATAGTGTAACAATTTCTTTCAGATTCACCAGACAGCGTGTTGAGACAAACCATGAACTCTCAAAATAGCTACACACTTCGACAACAGCAATCTCAATCGATTTTCGTCCCCATCACTGTTTCCCCAATAACGGTTACCAGCAACGGCTCCCGGGGACCTCCAATTTCCAGTCTGAGACCTGACCGCCATGCCCCGAGAGAAGTAAACACGACAAAACTGCCTTGCTTTGATGCACGAGACAGTCGCGTAGACAACACACAAACTGTGAGACTTTTGTCTGCTTACCGAGTTGTATTACTTTATCGGGCTCAGAGAAGTTATGCATCTGTTTGTAGTATCATACAACCATTTATAAGGTAATATTCGAAGAAGGCAGAGAATTTCAGATTTATGAAAAGCGCATTTTCTTGTGACTACTGTGAACAGTGGTACATTATATACATTTACATAAGTTAATGTTATTCCGATTAAAGGGTAATCTCCCACATGAAGGAGATGGATGAATATGGTCCAAGCTTAGGAAGCTTGTGCGGTGGCTATTCATGATCTTCACTTCTTGCCTCATACTTAAGATACCACCTCGGTCGCTGACCGACAACTCAGCGAGTTCCACTCGCCATTACAAGGGTTTGCCTCCTCAGCTGCATTTCGCCAAGTGGTGGAAGACCACTCCGGCGCAAAGCCGCCTAGACGCGTCCGGTGAGAGGTCTGGCAGTCTGAGTCCCCGACCAACGGAACCGCTGGTACAGCCGACCTACCGATCCCCAACACCCCAGAGTCACCGCGGTATCCTCAAGGGCCACCGTAGGCACACCCTCTCCGACAGCACAGACTCAACGGTCGCAGCCTTGGCGGGGCGGGGTTGGCGAGACGTCCCCGATTTGGCCGCCAGATTGAACGGGGAGGATGGACGCGCAGTCACCACATATGCTGCAATCCCGCCGCCCCACAGCACACCGAGTCTAGCGGATTCTCTGCCTAGAAAAACGGTTCGATTTGCGGATGGGAAGTCTCCGACGATTAATGGTTGCAGCGGTGTCGACGATTGCCAGGCGCAATTGACTGGCGGTTAGTTGGATAATTTGGGAACTTTTCCGTTACGCAGAAATTCCGTATCTAACAAAAACCAAGTTCATGCGTTCACGTTTTGCAGTTTGAATAATCGCTAACCTCGTTAGCATTAAATTAATAACTGGATTTTTGAATTTAACAAACGAAATGCAATACCTTTGCGGATAATAATTTGAAGCTAGGAATATCTGTAACACGGTGAGAACAAACGCTCAACAGAATAAGAATTTGTATGAAAGTGTATTCCAACACCGAATTTACTGCACGATACGCTCGTTCAAGATGTGTAATGTACAAGATGTGTAATATAGTCACAATACCTTGAATGAATAATCATCTGAGTGCATTCTCTAACGGAAATGCTCGCAATAGTGAAGTTGCTGTCGTTTTCGTAACACGTGCATTTCTATTCGTTTTGAATTCTTGGTAAGGATTCACACCCTATCGGTCATTTGCTAAGATACATGGTATTCCTTGATATTTTTGAATAATATTCCGTTTCATTAAAGCCTTAAAACCGTTTAAGTGATTGGAGGTGCTGCCAAATTAACACCGTGGATAGTGTATGAGCTACAAAGGGGAATAGAGGTGTTAAGAGGTCGGCAAACAACGAATGGGAAGTTATTGGATAGCCATCACAGTAACTGCTCGAGCATGCCAAGATCGGTTCTACAATTTCGTTCGGGTGACGCTACTTTGTAAGATGAACCCAAATCACAAAGACCGGGAAGTAGAGGCGAAATTAACCGAACAAATTCCATATTTGGATAATTTATAAATTTCAAAAGCAGCACGGACTCTATAAACGCGATACGGGGTAATGTGTTCTAGTTTATGTCTGCAAAGTGTTACCCTCTAACAACAACGCTTCAACCACAGACACATTCTTCTGACAGATATTTTCATTTACCGCAGTGCAAAACCAATTGCGCCCACCAATCCCGCTTATCCCGGCCACAACCAACCCAAACTGGCCAACTCCCAGACATGAGGGCCACCATGCCCAATGTATCCATGATTCGGGGCTGGAGGAAAACCTGTCCCGAAAACCCGGGGGTCAATTTCAGCTTGCCCGCCCCCCAAATCGGCGCTCTGATGAACATCACAACACGGAATGGGTAGATTTGTCCCAGACTAGACAGCGACTTGTCATGACTAGCAACGGAAATCTCGCCGCCTCTCCAATGCCAAGTTCGCCGGGGCTTCTATCGCCGCAGATTCATTGGGAAGAGAGCGACACGAATTTCGCCGCAGAAGAGGGAAACGAGGACTCCTCAAGCTCCTATGCCAATCTGGAGACCATGAACCGGAGTCTGGGCGTATCTTCCAATTTAAACACAACGCCCAGAGGCGCGACCTACGCGTCGGCCACAGCGACAAGGGCACCGATATCCACGCGACTCTACAGGACTGAATTGCGCCATGATCCCTCTGGAGGCGGTGGTACATTGTTCGGTCAACCGACGCATACCGTAAGCGCTGAAATAAGCGTAATACTGGCTATCGCTTTTTTAAGGTTGCGATGACCAAAACTATACTACAAACGAAAACTTGTATCTGTGTGCCTGCTTGTCGCCGCTTCTTGTGAACCTTTGGCAATGCAGAAGTGCAGTCGATCTTGTGAGAATTAAATGCTATAGTGTTCGCATTGGCCGAAGAGATTTACATCGAGACCGATTCGAATAGATGGCGTGGGAGCGTCGTTTAAGATTAGAGTAGCGAGGAGAGAGAAACTTATTAAATTCCCTTTAATGATGGTTTCTTGGATTGATGCATGAATGATATACTAGAAAACGAGATCATTTTAAAACGTCTACTCGGCGTCAACAGGGCAGAAACCCAGAGACCACGGAATACAACGTGGAAGGCATAATAGGGCATCACCGGGGGTCTTGGTAAGGGCTGAGCCTAACCCATGTCATCTGAAACGGCGAACAAAGCAAGAGAGACAACGTCATTTACCGAAGACGGCATCGGCATCATCACCGTGGTATGTATCAGCTTGAGACAGAACCCGACTACATATTATTCGTAGAACGACCTTAAATATTATGGGTAAACATCTCACATTCGGACGCTGGTTGAAGACGACCAGTGAAAACTAACACATGGACGACTTTTGGCTTATTATTCTGCCAATACGCCCTGATCTGAGATTTATCATCGATTCTACACTGAACTTCGTGGGACGTGGCATGCTCCTCGATGTACCCAAAATTTTATCTGCACTTGGAAGATACAGGGGTTAATGCTTCTCATCATTTCCGCGTATCGCGGCATTTATAGACAATCGTGTGTCATCCATTAAAAACGTAAAACGATAATCCCGCAGTCATTCAACTGAGCGAATATTCCCGTTTCTTTCACACTTTCCCTAATTAAGCCATGCAAGGCGATGCATTGCAGTTGTTTTAGTGTGCGGACATCAACATTTTTGGGGCTTGCGAAGGCTAAATTTGACCTTTAGCCATCGCAGCCAATAAGGACGGTCCTTTCTATGTGCCACCAAGTCTGATATTGTTATTGGTGTCAAAGAGTGTTTTTTTCAACCTACTTGCATGGGTTAGTTCTTCTGCAGTGCTGTGTAGGTCTACTCTAATCGTCAGTTGTAAGTGTTCCCTTAAGGTTTTCAGTATCAAATCGTTCAGCATTAGTGTATAATAAACGAAGGCCTAGTGTTATTAGTATTATGGACGTGGTCTGAACTGGGCAACTACTAATAAAGAGAGGTTGGGGCTTGATCGAAGTGGCATATTGCGGGGTTAAACACGACGCAGGCTTCTGATAGCTTTATATGATCTCAAATTGAGATCCAAGCGTTGTCGCTAGTACTGTGAGGCAGCATTGGGCTCTTATCGATTGGTTCTCTAATAACGAACTAGATCTGAAAATGTAATCACCAAGGAGAATAAGAATGGTAATCGCTTTATTCAGCTCACGAGGACCAAAAGTTGTTATAAAATGAAGAAAAATTCCATCACACGGAGAGCGTCGATGCTTGACGTCTTCTGTTCAAGCTAAAATTCCTAACAAATAGGGCATGACCAAATTGCAGCCATATACAGCCGTTCTTGTGGGAATCAAACTTTATTGCCTTTGCATTAAAACAACGGTAAAACAACGTGGAAACAGTATATTAAGATCGGGCATCCAAGAAAGCCTTGGTTTCGTTTAATCCCGAGGTTGTAGTGTCTGTGGTCGTAGCGGTCAATTGTTGCAGTTCAAAGCATAAAATATATGAACGACCATTGTTGCTGTAACCATCCGCCACTTCTATATAGAAGTCACAGAGCATGGATTTTCAAGCAGTTTATCATTCATTTCTAATGTTACACCCAGTTTAAGACGACCCGTGATTGATTCGATTTAATAAACATGACGGGGTTCAATTACATGTTTGGCGCCGACTCTCGCGTTTTAAATGCTTACTGAGCGAAATGAAGCAACTGGCATTCTCGGCCATCCTAGACAGAAAGGCGCAATGTGCTTCCAAATAAATTAGATCCCATTGTTAGAAGGCAGTATTTCAGTGCTCAAAAATCGATGTCGAAACCCCACTCTGCGCAAACACACCCCTAGGAAATTGAGAACAGAAATACGTTTGTTCCTCTGGGTGATTGTGAAAGGGCAATAAACTACCTCACTTGGAATTTCGCGAACGTCGACGGCGAGGATGTTATCTATATATTTGATTACTAATGCGTCTTTTGAAAACGTGATTAACTTTGCGTAACTTCGTGATTAACTTGGCTTCAAAACATCTGAAATATAATTTCAGCGGGCATCTCCTCGTTCTTGCGGATAAATCCGCGGCATGGGTGTTGACATGAACATTTTCGGGAATATTTCTCCAGGTGATGGTCTGTGCTTGAGTCGAACCCAGGCCCCGACAGATCGAGGAAGATGGCCGCAAAAATTAAGTCACGAAAACGAGGACGAAGGCGGTGACCAAGCAAATTTATTTGTCACATCTCGCGGATTTGTTGAGGAATTAAGTCTTTTGAAGTCGCCGGTGTCTTCTTTACTGGTAATAGCTTTTATTTAGGGCTGTTTAATAGATCAGACAATTCGTGGACAGCGTTCAAATAAGATTCCGCATAGAACCCAGTCAGGCGTTAACAGTCAAGACGTTTCATTAATTTTTTTGTCAATGGTTGGGGTTCAAATTCCCCAACCATTCCCAAGAATAAAACCCATTGCCATACACATGCCTACCAATCGCCAGAAATGGCTGATGCCTCCAAATTAAGCCGTTGATAAGGTAGTTGAGTTCAGCTAACCCTCTATATTCTTTGTGCCTGCGGCATTGGTGACATTAACTAATCCACCCACCCCTTTTTCGGTCTAAATTTTAGACTCCACCCAAAGACGAACCACCGTTCCAACCCAGATTGCCACCTACCACTAGCCCGTCGCCTCTCAAAACACAGCGTTTCGTTTACTCCATCAAGTCAACACCCGCCTCGCCAATGTCGTCGGCGTCTTTGTCAGTCGATGGAAGACCTACGAGTCAGGTCTCCTCGGTTGCATTCGAAAGCGCCTCCTCGTCGGTAACCGCCAGTCGATCTCCTTCCGTGCCGCTGAACGTTTTTCCGGAAATTGTGAGAATTCCCATCACCGTCTTACCCCTGCGTGTGGATACGACACTGGTAGGTGTTTTGGAAGTTGCAGAAAGGCCACGATTTACCGATGGGCCATGTCGTTGAATTTTTTTGAACGTCTCCCATGGATGTCGTCAACCCATACCGTTTTGTCAGATTTATAGTGAAAAGGGAATGTTGTTTGTGGTGCATAGCGAACACCCTGAGTCGGTTAGGACATGTCTGGAAATTCCGACGGTTTGGACACTTGGTATATGCGCATTTTCCTTGTTGTCTGGGTTATTTAAAAGAAATTTGCAACAATCAACTCTTTCAGCAACTATTTTCACTCTAAAAAAACAAGATTCAAATGTTGGGACTTACCAGTCATCACAGCAAACAATAAAAACGTGCAACTATCATAACTAATTTGCGGAGTGTTCTTGGGAACACCTGTGGCGCACTAGCCAGCCGTGTGTTGTTTAGTCAACTGTGACGTCCATCAGGCTTCCAAACAAACAGCCACTGAGACATGACTATGTTTGAAATTTGCGTTTTATGATATGTTTCGCCAGACACGATCCCCTGAGGCAACCCCAAAACCAACCCAAATCGCCAACGACCTCCAGACATCGCCCGCCGTCTCCCCGCCTCTTGGCAGCCCACTCAGTTTCCTCCCCAGACACGGCGCGCCGCTGAAAGCCGGGCTCCGGCGCCAAATGAAAAAACCTCATTCACAGGATCCCCGAAGAAGCGGCGGTCTGGATCGCGACGGTGTCTGGCGCCCAAACAGGGGATCATTTAGCGGATTCTTGCATTCATCAACTCCCTTATCATCCCCACCGGCGACCCAGCCACCCTCGGCACCGCCCCAAATCCGACCGTATACGCTCACCTTCCCTGGAGACACTCTCGGGGACCTCGAGTACATCGAGAGGCTACGACGACAGCAACTGCAGCGGCAACAGCAGCAACGGGGACTGTCACCACCGGAACCGAGAGGCTACCGGGTGCCAATATTTGTGGCCTCCACAAAACCTCCTGGTGGTGGAGTGGGGATCTTTCCGAGAACACTTTCGCCTACAGCCATGGGTTCAAGAAAAGGTGAGCTTAAATCGGTAGTCTGCATGCAGGCAAAGGTCTAACGGCACGCCAACAAACCCCTAGTTTTGATTCTGTCTTATCCGTTTACTGGGGAACCTGGGCTCAGTCATACAGAGGCAATTCCACGAAAACAACAACCCAGAGCCTCTTTTATTGTCCGACCGATAGGTAGCCCGATGATGGACCTGTCTGCATCTCTCTCAGTTGGCCAGGGGACTGGTTTGGACTCCGAGGTCACAACAATTCCATATAATCGTCATGGCAACACCAAAGAAGCAGGGGTATCTTCAAGTAGTGTTTACGACCAACGACGGGAAAGGGAAGGGGTCTGTATTACCATGGACAGCGTTTGATAAGAAAGGACTCGAAGAATGACCAATTGCGTGTTTTTTTTCAATTTTCCGCCCCATCTGATTGGTTAATTTTCTTGGTCGACAGAAGTGGATCTGTTGCGTGATTTCGAGTACTTGGCGAGATTTTAAATAAAGTGTTAAATTAGAAGTGTACGACTTAAGGGGATCTAACCGCGCCAGCGGTTGACGTTTGCGAAGTATGCGTGTCTGTCATCCAGTTGATGGTGTTGGGAGCCAACCACTTGATTTTGAGATGAAATTAAAAAGTCAACTTTGCCAAAGCATTCAAAAAAATTTTAAATGTGAAATATCTGGAAAATATTGAAATTGCTGAATTCTGTTGATGTTCATATCTTGGAATGTCGAGGATTGTAACTCCGGATCCAGATTTCCGTAGCTATTGGCTTCTTGCCAGAATGTATTTTTTCGAACAGTGAAAAAAGTAATAAACTGTTCTCAAATGCGGCCCTTCCTCGCTCGTTGGCGTCGTCATTTTGGGGGCTATTTCCCGCTAGAGGATTTCCAGGCTTCATGTTTCCATTTCGCCTTCTTCATTTTTTGGTGCCGCTAGCTTCTGCCAGAGTGTGAGCCGGCTTCATGGATGTCGTGTCTCGGTGAACCCCGCAGACCGTCTTTAGCTCGAAGTGCTCCAAGCCCGCTTTGAGGGTACTGGTCCAGTTGTGTTTTAGTTATCCACCGACCCGGCAGCGCCAACCTGTCTATGGTGGTGGCAGAGAAACACAGGTGTTTCTAAGCTCTGTCTTTGGCCGGCGTGGTACTCGACCCAACAACTACAGCCGACGGCGTTGTAGAAGTGTTGCAAGGTTCTCCGCGTCACAATATTGAGGCATTATTTCTTTGTTGGAGAGTTGGTTGCGCCAGTTTGCTTTCAGTATTTGTCGCAGACACCAGTTATCGATAACTACCAATCTGTTGTGTCTTCGACTCGCAGTGGCCAGATATCACAACAGTAGATTAAGAATCGGGCAGATAGCGGCACGATAGACGCGAAATGTAGTTTGTTCGGCACACAGTTAGCAGTTGCTGCAAGGCATTTCCGGCGATGTCTTTTGCTTGGCCATTCGGGAGTATTGTAGAGCCGATGCATTTGAAAGGTGGGTCAAAGTCGACCCATGCATTCGGCATGAAGCTCTAAGTGAAACTTGTGTCACCCATAGGCGAAAGGTTAGAAGCGTGCGCCTGTCCGGTTACAAGAGTTCCCGAAAGCCACTGTGAAGAATGTGTTTGCTGAGACGCGAATAGTAGGCGGAGTTTGTGCGTAGCGCGTAGTCGGGTTTATTGATTTTGCTCGGATCCCAATGATAATAATGATAATTGCATTCGCTTTATTTAGGTCATGAGAACCAAAATCATTCGTGTTCTCCACCGCTGCCACCAGAATTAAATGAGTCATAAACACGCTCTAGATGGTTCATTTGGCAGGCGTGGTCGCTGTCACGGTTTTCAAAAGAACTATATTTGTCAATTGCACACAATCGAGACCCTCGGCGCAGGGTTGTCGCGCTATAGCGATGGGGCATATACAGCCAGCGCGTGTGTGTGTGTGCGTTGACCCCCTGTGACGAATTGGTTGGTTTGGTGCAGGGGTGGTGACCTCGACGTGAACATTAATCACTTGTAGCCTCCTTTCCTAACATAGAACCGAGGGACACACACACACATCCACACCCAAGGCGTGTCTGCGAACAAAAGGCAAATTAATTAATTGACGATGTAACATTTCGGAAAAACACACCCCAGTAGTGTTGTGCAATGCGTTGTTTGGGTGTGATCAAAAGGATTTAAAGGTCACGGAAGCGGTCGCCATTCTCTCGCACAAGTCATTGCAGCCTTGAGGGACGCACTCGGCTTTGTATAAGCTAGACTTGCGCCTCGAACGTTGGAGCCATCGGTGTAGCGAATTCCCAAGTAAATAATAGAACGAGGCTCTAATCTCGACACGCATGAAGCCGGCTCATCCTCTGACAAGAAATCGACGAAGATAATGTTGCGTAAAATTTTATTTTTCTGCAGGATATTGGTGGAATTCCAATGGTTATTGCCGATTATTTTCGCCCAAAAATGTGTCACAACAGGAAGAACGCTGTCGAATGGTTTGAAAAAGAGCAGAAACGGGAATTACAACGCTTACAAATTTATGTTAATGAGAATGATGTTAATATCTGTTAGCTCATTCTTGGTGTTTCGAACAGAATCAACTTATTTTGTGGGTTCATTTTTAAATTCATGCTTAATTTAAGCGAAACAGCTTTTGAACACCAGATGTTTTAAATTAAGATTTTCCCTCAATTCGCCGCACATGACGAAAAACCTCGTCTTGACCATTTCTAATTCAAATAGACCTAACCACGGTAGCCCACTTACATTGGCACGTGAGCGACGCGCGTGAATTCCCAACGAAATGTCACTCCAACGCGAAATCAGCCCCGCAAACCCTGTTATTAATGTTGCAATTAAACTGTTGTCTATTCCCATTTCCCATGTGGTATCCGGTAGTGAATATGTTTTTTGTGCTGCAGCAGGAGGCTTACGTATTCATGTTTAAAAAACAAATGGTCCATCGGGGCATTGGCCTTCAAGAGACATTTGTTTATCTTGACAAGGACATCCTGCAAGCTGCTGTGAAGGAACGCTCCACCCGGTTTCAGACAATCCCTTCTCGCTGACTTTTAAATTCGGAATGGATTTTTCCTGCGGAGTTATTGGTTGGGGTGCTGGTGGAGGCATCTCGAGGTTAATTAGAGCGGTTTTGTCGATAATTAGTTGAGCGTATCCTACTTCCCGCAGGGAAAATTAATTTTATCGGGATCCGTAAAAGTTTTTCTTTTTGTGTCATGATTGAAGCCGGCGCTTGATTCCTGGCTTTAACTCGCCATTTTCGTTGATAACAACATCCTTGCTCCTTTTGGGAGCACTCTTGTGGAGGCCTCCTAGGTCACGCCACCAAACATTAACCCGGCGTAGAGGCGTGCATCTGTAATTGGAGGCTGGGTGGCTGAAAGCGGCTGCTCTATCATCCGGAGAAATATACGCAAACCAAGATCCACGTGTGGCGATCCCTCTTCCAGTGGCACTGGGGACTCGGGTACCTTTACAATCGTGCCAAAGAATAGTCATAGACACACCCATTACGAATCTACAATGAAAAATCACTGTAGGAGGCTTATCCCGTCACACGAAAAATTTAATAATTTAATTCGGCTTCTGTAGAAACGCAATAAATTAATTTCCTTGTCGGTAATGACTACCAGCGACTACCAGCGAGCATTCGGTTTTTTTTCTATCCCGTAGTTTACGTAGCCTCAACAAGTGGAAGACATTAAAGAGAAGATAGATATAGACGCCGGAGGAGTTCTAGAGAGATGATCCGAGCAGCCTCACTGAAAAGCCTCGTTTATTAACACACGTTATGTGGTATTTATACAGGGGTTGGGGGCAGTAAGGCCAGTCGGGAAAGCGATTACCAACGAGCATTGGGTTTTCAAACAAATATTGGTCATTTTCTCATTTTTTAAGCGTTTGTAAAATGTTTTTTTTAAATAAACCGCTGACTATTGTGCACACGTTGCATCGGGCCAACCGAATGACACCCGTAAACTTTCCGTGGCCTGCCATGTCTGATGGTCGTGTGTACGTGGTCCTTTAAAAAGTACACACCTAGCTAAAGTGCGCGCGGTAGGGCCTTAGCCAATGGGGTCAATGGGTTTAGTGACCTTACCAAACTGCCTTAGTTGGTGGCCGATCAAACGATATCGTAGTAAAGTAACACCTGCAGAGAGATAGAAAGCATTGCTGATTTGTGGATCAAGGGAAAAAATGGCATTCAGGTGGTTAATGGGTGTCAATAAATTTTTATCTGATGCAACTTAAAGTGCATTGTTTTCACGAAATACCCACAGGGTTGCCATAACGGTATTCTCATAGTTGGACAGCTTGAGTCGAAGTTTAAGTCTCTGCAGACGTTATTTGTCGGGTTCAATCGTGTTTCTGTTCATATTTTACTGCAGACGGAAAATCTGTGGAATGGTTGAAAAGTGACAGTTGCTGATATCTAGTGAGCGCCCCATGAACCGACAACTACTCATGGAGTTGGTTCGCTGTAAGGAAGCGTGATAGATTGCAAAAAAGACGCAATTTATTCAATCGAAAACCTTTGGCACTCGGTTTGCTCAAGACGGGACCATTTAGAAGTGGGCGTTACTCAGGTCATTGCTGATCAGGCATTTAAGAAGAGTCGCGGATTGAAATGAATGACGACCATATTATCTCGATAATAAGGAAAAGTTATAAAAAATGGAAAGAAAGATTGGAGTAATAGTCAGTTGCCCAAAGACTGCTTATGATCAGTTTTACCTTATCTCTGGAAGATAAAAAAAACACAATTTATGGCAGCATATACGTTTACGATCGATCGGTTGCGGTTTAATGCAAGGGCGTAATAATTCAACTTCTTCTAACATCACACTCACAGCAAACCTAAAGCGAACTACCATTACCAGTGCATTGACTCCTTAAAAGGCATATGGATTTGTTCAATAGAGCTAAATATAAAGTGAGTTTGTTTGAATCAACCAAAAAATACGCTCTCGCATACACCCACTTATGTACGACGGCGTCTTAGTTGCGGACACTGCGGGCTGGTGCTGACTGTTTTGCCAACGTTATTTAAAGGACTTTTTACCAAATAAAAAATAAAGGCGACAGTTGGTCAGTAAGTGTGAACTAAAGTGCACTTTCCTGCGCAGATACGTAGTTTGGCACGGGGTAACGTAAACATATATATGGTGTTTCTCCTGCCGGCAAAAGTTCGTACGTCGCGAATACTTTACCGGTTGCCACTCATTCACTTTCCGACGCTTTCGTTTATTATGATTGCAGACGCCACCACCGTCTACTATCCCAGACAATTCATACCACAGCGGACGTTTTTGCCAGTGCATGTCTGTGCCTTTCAGTGGGCGATCGAAATGCCGCAAAAGAGGGCTTGCATAAGAGGATTTCGAGCCTACTGAATATTGGATGGTTAAGGCCCTCGAAGGCATTTATTCGCCGAATCAACCGCTAAATGCCTGTGGGAATCTCTTCAGCCATCTATGCTATCTGGTACTTTGCGGGTCATGGAAGATCCGTTTTTGTGGCAGTTTTGTTCGTGAATGACCCTTGGTTCGGCTGCCAGGTCAGACCGCAAAAATATATGCCCGGCGCAGCGTCACGAGCATGCTTATCCACTAAAAAAACTTTTAAAAGGAAGACCACTCAACCAATCTGATAGGTTTTTGCCCCATTCTATCGACGTCATAGAAGGCCCAAAAAACCAATAAATAAAATCGATTGGCATGCATTCAATTTCACGAATTGTCTATTTCATCATTCTGTGTTTATTTTCAGGTTAAACATAAGTCATCCCTTCAAAACCAGAGAAAAAGCATCCCTTACATCTTTGCCATTGAGAGTTATTTTAACCAAGGCACACAGAATCCCTATTGCCTGCCTTCTAACAAACTCACCCCGACAACCAAACCCAACGCTGATGACGTATTTTTCATTGGATTTCGATCACTAAAAACTCACCTCGTGTCTATTCACAACGGTTTTTGTATCTATCTGTTGGAGTTGACCATTAACCTCGTATCGTTATATAAACTGCTGCCTCTCTTTCACGCGCTCATCCCAGATTCGCCCTACCACGAATTTCCCCTATATATACTTTGAATGATTTACAAATAAACGCATTTTGTTGATTCATGGTCGCTTTTTCCTCTTCTTCTTCTGCTTCTTCTTCTTCGTCCTCGAGGCAAAAAAGTGAAAAGCTGTACATTATATTCCCCTTGGAAGAAAACAAGACGTTGTGGGCGGATGTGAATTGATGTACCATAAATCAGGACACTCGAATGCAGGATCGTTTTACCACTGGCATTTCCAATACGCCATATCCAACCAAATGATTTGTCGTCTTCCCTCAGCCAACAAGAGTGTAGAACGTGTAGGGACTAACCACGGGCCTGACCTTTTCTTTCCAGAGAACTGCGTCAATTCTTCCTGTCATAGAGGTATGTTGGCTGTAATTGTATGCCCCATTTACTTTTCTAGCGATCGATCACACAAAGACACATTTATTGCGTCTACCTGGCGTGCGCTTATTGTCTAACGCGAGGGATGACGAAATTGGGGTAATAAAAAAATATAGTTTTATCGTCCAGACCAACAGAGCGTCCCTTGTGGACGTTTGGAGAGCAGTAAGAAAATATCGAAGTTGGTACTTTTTTGCGTATTTCTCTTCTGTTCATATTGCATCGCTTGTCTTGAATTCCTCTAATAAAATTAATAATATATTATTTGCTAAGAAGTCTTGTGTACCACAATTGGGCGTCATCCACTGTAACAGACGCGGCGGCATTCTTACTCCCACGAAAAATAAACGATTGATCACAAGAAATATAAACTCTCCCGGAAAACAGCAATTATTTGTTGAAACGCAGGTAATAACTAAAAACATTTCATCGGATTTATTTGAAGATACTAATCAGCAATCGTGAGGTAACATGCGTGTTAGGTTGAGCACATTACTAAAATGTATGTTGCGACTTTTGATTTTATAAAATAAAATCTTGGCAGATCGTTATTGTTCTTCTGCTCGCGATTTCAGACAATATGCACAGCAATAACAATGTCGTCCACAGTATTGGATCAGCACACCATAAATATGCGTGCAAGAAATTTGGAAAAAAGTAAGAGAAAATAGATTTGAAAATGCTTTAAACTCTTAAAATGTGTAGAATCACTTCTAATAAAACTTTCCGTGCCCTTCAAGCACGCTTCAATGAATAACAGGGCAATCAAAACCGCTAAAGGACACATTTCACGTATAAATTAATTCTAGGCACGTCTACCAACGTTCAATGGAAACAATTTCGATTATTCCCATGGACGCAAACTTTCACTCGCATGGACGAGTAGTATGGCTTCGAAGGTTCACAAATTTTCCGGGCTTGCCGTCCGCTTTCATTACTGTTTAGAGTAATTTCCTATTTACGGCGTCAAATGCGACCGGAAATCGATAAAACATTCGATGGTTGGCTGTTGATATATGTGGTGATGTTCCATTTTTTTACGAAGGGCAAATGCCTGGTCGGCAGGCAGGCCTTGTACACTTTGGGTGAAATTTCATTTTCACCAGGAGACTTGTGGGTTTTCAGCTGTCCTGTGGCATAGCAAACAGGGTCTACGTGGGGCTGCCGCTTGCCGGATGCGAACCGGATAAGACGAAAGAACAACACTAAGTCCCCGGTGTAAGAAGCAGTCTGCGTGTTTCCGGCAACCTCATACAAGTGTTTGTTGCGGTTTAGCTTCGCCGAGCGCGGGGCTTGTCCTATGAGGTGTTCGATTTTGGGACAGACTTGAATGCGTGCCTCCTGGCCTTCGAAAATAGCTGACGAGTATTGTCGAAGATCCAGTTTTTCATGTGGTGTATTTCGGTTCATAGTTCGGTTTCTGTTGATTATTGCACAGACCTTTTAATTGAGTACCACTGCTGGCCGACAGATTTCTACTCACTGGGGTAAGCAAGTAGACGCGACGCGATGGCATTCGAGAGGGCTTGGCTCGTCAAGGGTAAGCGACGTTTTCACGTATGGGGGCGACGGTTCTTCAGCGGTCTGCTAGGCGTATATTGAAGCACGAGCGCAAATGGGTGTGGTCAGATCCACTATTGTTGCTGCTCACCACGCCTCGGTTAGATCTGCAGTCTTCTATCGAAGATGACCAACGTGGTCGAACTAGAATGTAGCCGATCTGGTGTTGCGTGAAGCGCGTCGCAGAAACGAGGGGCCTTTTTCGTCATTTTCGTATTAATGTCCTTTTCCGAATTTCCCAAAGATGTTTCACAAAGGCTTGTCGGAGGGGCTGCGAAGGCGTTCCGGTCCCCCGCTCTGATTAGGATGCCTTGGTTGATTGCCTCCTTTACCTCGCCGTTGAAGTCGTCCTTCGCATCGGCCACGGATGCAATTATGGATGAGTACACTGCAATGATGAAACGTTTAATGATGGTGTTTATGTAAAGGGGGTTTCAAGGATCCCCAGCTAACCGGTTTGCAACCTCGACCGCTGGAGGAGCATAAGGAACACCGCTTTTCGGGTACGCTGTAGCTTTAGATGAGC
The DNA here is from genome assembly GCA_028672205.1 of Proteocephalus fallax. Taxonomy (NCBI): domain Eukaryota; kingdom Metazoa; phylum Platyhelminthes; class Cestoda; order Proteocephalidea; family Proteocephalidae; genus Proteocephalus; species Proteocephalus fallax. Next base: position 36,770 of record JAPUBX010000566.1, read on the forward strand.
TTTGGAAACGAAAAATTTCGCGAAGTTTCTTGGCAGTTTGGTAAAGGTGGCATCCCCGGCGCAATCCGGCCATAATTAGTTACATTGTACTTAATACCTTGGTATATTCATATCACACACGCGACATCAATTCCATTAAAACCCTTTCTTTTAAAGAACAAACTTTAATTATCACTATTAATGACAACACAAATACTAAAGTGCGGATGCTGAATTTTAATGACCTTATTTAATAGTTTTTCATAGACTTCCATCATTTCTACACCTCGGACATCGGCTCATTTCGCTTCGCTTTCAAGTTAATTTACTTATTCGACTTCAGCAGAGAATTCCAAGCCGCACACTTCAACGGGCATGATAATAGGACTCTATAAGAAAGCCGCAAGCACTGCGCCTCGTCGTGCGATTTTTCGGCCAATCTTGTGCTCGAACTATTATTAGAATAATAAACAATATTAATTTTTCCTTACCTTTTCCTTTGGCCGTCGATCTTTTATGATTTCTGTATCGCAAACTCTTCGAACCCCAACATTGGCGAGCTTTACGTTTTATGTTTTACTTCCATATTTGTCCGTAGCCACATAATAAGGGAGACCATTAAAAACATTTCAACGTATTAGTCACGAAATATAATAAAAAACGAGTCTGTTATTACAAAACAAATATTTGCTTCGGAAATACTTCGTTTTGTTTGTGTTTTTCCATTATTTTTAATGTTAACCGAATATGGCTGCATGTTTAAATACTGTATGCCGAATAATAAACCAACGTTATGAAATCACTATGTGTAACGAACGAGATGATAGGATAAGAGGCGGCCATCTTGCTTTCTATCTTTCCATGGAACGAAGTTCGATCTGATGGTGTTTACAACCCTCTGGTTCACTCAAAGTGAGGCAACTCACTTTCTCCCGTCATACAGGATGCCTTTCGCTCTCCCAACTCTCCGCAACCGGCAACCGCAGCCGCTCAACCTCCTCCACACATCCTACACTGTAGGACCTACAGCGACATCCTCCCTTCTCCCGCACTATGGACCAGTTAGGTAGTTACCCGTTATAAGGACCCGTCCCATTTTCGCCCAAAGCTCCTATTGTGTTCCAACTTCTTCGTCTATCGCTTTCCTTATTATATCTTCTTCCGTAAGTGCACTTACACGATGCGTGTACCTTCTACCAATCTTCCTTCCTAAGTAAAGGTCACTCGCCCATTAAAGTCGCCTTATTCATGGAGTTGACTGACGTTTGGGAAAACCCTCTGGCGGAATACAGGTTGCTATTAACTAATCCCATTTTCCTAGATATCATTCCCACTGGGACATTACATATGTTGTTTTGCAATCAATGATTATGGAATCATACAATTTGCATCCTTAATTAAACTCCTTATCCTTCAATGATAATTATATGTAAATAACGTTTTTTTAATACTTATGATGTCACAAAAAAATCAACCTCCTGCCTAATGAAATTCGCAAAATCGAATTCTTTGAATTTAACTTGTGTCGCAACGTTATTTCGCGCTTGCGTGTATCAAGCGAAAAATGTCAATATTATACATGAACATTGATCTATCATTTTCTTCATAATTTACAGAATTAACCAATCAATTATATTGACCCGCGACTTCAACATAAGTGTGCATATTGTGCCTGTATTGTGGGTATATTTTGTATATCAAATTTATTGTGTTTCAATAACCATATGCGTATAAGAATAGTTCTCCAGTCCTAGAAAATGCGAAATTTGCGATGTTTTTTACATTTATAACAATTTTGGACAGGTGTTGTAATCTTTCGTAAGACTCATCGTGCTTTTCGCTTATATATAGTACCGGCTTGCCGTCGTTTTCTACGCATAATTGGCGTTTCACATCGACTTCTCGGATAGTTGCCGCCATGCTACTCTTCATTTAATCAGAGCTTGGATTTTCTGTTCACCATTATATTTTCATGCTCGCGTTACTATCAATATCATTGGGTTCTCGTTGATCTATTACGTTCCTGTAATTGTGAATTTCTATATTGTATGCATCGATCCAGAAACGCTACCATGTGGACATCTGTCAATATTTTGAATAGCACCGCAGTGAATTTATTCTTCAAACAAACTTATCATGTTTGCATCGTTGGCAGTGGACCTTCTGCATTCTATGCTGCTCAGTACCTCTTGAAGGTGAGTCAAATCTTCCAAACCCCGTACTCTTTGAAACCTAGTTCTTAGATTGTTTAGGGTGCGCGTATTTGTTTAAACTAGTAAAATTAGTGGCAGATGCGCTTAGAGAAAGTATTTCTCCCGATTCGCTGTTAAAGCCTTTCGGGCTCAGGAGCCGATCTTCACACCGAGGCCGACAAATTTACCGAAAGAAAATCCGTCTGTTCATTTATCGCTATAATTAATTAATTTAACCTTTCGACGTTTCGTAATCCATTTTCTAACTCATTTCCATCGTTGGCGACTAAATCGGTGTGGGGATTGTGTTTCCCCCGTGTATGCTCGAATTTTCGGAAGCCTCCTTTATAATATTGCTTTCATCTGTGATCTTGCGTTGTGTTAAATGCGAATTTAATATCCCCGCTGAATATTTTCTTTCTTCTTCAGCGCAATGACAAGGTCCAAGTCGACATGATCGAAAAGCTACCTGCTCCCTTCGGATTGGTCCGCTACGGTGTTGCACCCGATCACCCCGAGGTCAAAGTATTTCCTCGTAACCTACCAGTATTACCCCCCTGTTTAGAATGTCATCAATGCTTTCACCCAAGTGGCCAAGGATCCTCGTTTTCAATATCGCGGCAATGTAACGGTGGGCCAGGACATCCGCCTTTGGGAACTGCGAAAATTTTATGATGCCATCTTATTCGTACACATTTCGTTCCATTTGCTATTTATTAACATAACGTGTAGGCCCATGGTGCCAGTGTTGATCGACGCATGAACATAGAAGGAGAGGTGAGTATATGCTTTCCGCCGGGCGACTGAATTTTAGAATTTGCCCGGGGTTGTCTCTGCCAAGGACATGGTTGCGTGGTACAATGGTTATCCTGGTCTGAAATTCGTGAGTTTTTTATTTGTTTACTGATTTAATGTTAGAAGTATTTATTTTCAAGTTTTTTCTCGAATTATTAGAGTCCTCCCGATTTGGACTGCGACACGGTTGCAATTGTTGGAATGGGCAATGTCGCATTAGATGTCGCCCGCATTCTTCTTTCGCCCTTGGACAGATTGAAGGTAAAAAAACACCGAAAATACGAGAATACATCTTCTAAAACTGATTTCGGGATTCTTTTTTTCTATCAAAAAGGCTATAAGCTTGTCTTCAAATGATTGTGTTAACTTTCATGAAACAGATTAGTTGGTATGACAACGACAGACGACTCTGTACTGTTTGTACGCATGAAATTACATTTCTTCTTTTAATTTTGAATATTGTGTTTTTTAACTCTACGCATTTCCCGAAATTTGATGCAAAAAATCCATATTTTTGCGACAATCTCCTTCTAGAACATAAAACGGATTCACGGGTTGCGTCCCCAGGGCCACCCGTGTTTGCCTAACCCGGGAATCGAACCCAGAAACCTCACGCCCACCTCTACTGAACTGTTACCTCGAATACCCTTTCCGCAATTTTAGACCACTGATATTCCAGAAGCCGTGATGACCCACCTGTCAACTAGTCGAGTTCGCCGTGTCGTCCTAGTAGGTAGAAGAGGTCCCCTCCAATCGGCTTTTACTCTGAAGGAGTTTCGGGAAATGACCCGCCTACCCGCTAATCGTCACGGCTCCAAGGCTGAAATTCCAATCGATTTCACTCCACCTGGCGTCTTTGACCGTACACTTGGCACCGAGTCAGATTTGGCAGGACTCATTGGCAGTACGTGTCTTCTTAAAATAAATCTTATTTGACTACCTATAAGTTGTAAGTATATATTCGGTGTCGGTCAAGCCACTGAAGAGAGTTCCACATACCTTGGTTTTTTCCACCTGTCTATTGGTTTGACAACTTGGTGGATGACACACTCCATAGAAGCTTGTTGTTGGTTATATCGTAGGTCTTCCTCGACCACGCAAGAGACTTGTGGAATTCTTGCTAAAGACTGCTCAACGCGATGTCAATAGGAATGCCGATGCGGACCAGTGCTGCGAATTCAGGTATCTTCGGTCGCCTCTGCGTGTTGTTGCCCGCGATGCGACGTCCACTGGATCCGCTGTCCCACCTTCTAGGGTGTCTGCTTTGGAGCTCTGCGTCAATCGATTGGAGGTATGGAAGTGGAGTATTCTTTTTCATCTGATAGGCCTCCACCACCCAGATTCCAGAGAAATAGACAGAAGAAGGTTTCAGTGGGCTAATTTAATCAAACGACTCGGGAGCCGGGTTCGGGAAACCGGTTGTGTCATCCAAAATTTAACCATTCAGAGTTCCACATGCGGTCCTGTTTGTTGGATTATGTCGTGGCGACTTCCACTAGGGACGCCGCCACCCATAGCGAAGCTGATCGAGGTCAAGGTCTAGTGTCAACGATGCATTCTGTAGACAGCAGACGGAATGCCAGTCTGCACCTCAAAATGGTGACAGCTAAAGACTGCGAACATCTAAAAGGGACTGCCTCGACCAGATCTTTCATCACGAAATAAGGCGTCGCTGTGTGGACGCAGAGAGTCTATCTAACCTTCTACAACTCGTAGCCAATCACTGCGCAGAGTGACATCAATAAAGACATACATAAAGCGGTTTAACCTCACAAAAAAGGCCTGTGCAATATTCGTTAACCTTTTTCCCCTTCCCGTCGTCAAGGGATCCGCAGGGGAGAAACAGACAGGCATCCCCGACGACGCGGCACCTCGGGAGAGTCTGGAGTGCGGCCTTGTGGTCCGCAGCATCGGCTACCGCAGCGTCCGCGTCGATCCCGACCTCCCCTTCGACGAGGCGCGTGGAGTCGTCGCCTGTTCCGATGACCTTGGGCGGGTTAGCGCCGTCGACGACTCCGTGGATGGCGAGGGGGCCCTTTTGTACGCAGCTGGGTGGGCCAGACGTGGCCCGGTCGGAGTGATTGTGGACACGCTGGCGGATGCACAGCGCACGGCATCCGCCATCTTGCAGGACGCAACGGATTCTCGATTCGCCAACAGCGACGATCCACGGGGCTTCGAAGCCATCTCGGGAATATTGCAGCAGAGAGGTGGGTGTTACTTGCACTGTTGGGTCAAATCAATTCGAATTCGTACGGTTGTCTCCCACTAGAGGATAAGCCAGCTTCTTGGGGTTTTCCATGACGTTTCTCGGGAATATGTTTACAGTTGTCGGCGTTCCCATTGCCACAAACAGAGCCATGCTGCTAATCGCTACACCATCGTGGGGTACAGTGCATTAGCTTTTCTTTACCGACGCAAACCACTAAAACATTGATTAACCTTTTTCCATGTGACACATTTCCAATTCGTTTGAGAATTTGAAAATTAATAGCCGATACTCCAGCCAACCTGTTTGGGCAGTAGTGTTTAGTCCTGTTCTTGGCCAACGGGCTTTCGTGGGGCTTTCCCGTGAACCCTTATTTTTATTTTATTTCTCCAAAGGAGTGCGACCGGTGACCTTCGATGCCTGGGAGAAGGTCGACTTGGCTGAGAAATCCGCCGGGCAGAAGTGCGGGAAACCGCGAGAGAAAATCACCACAATCGATGAACTCCTACGCGTGGCCTTTCGCGAGGTCGCCAATTCGCGCACTTCCACGATCAGATAGGGTCATTTGGGAGGGGATTGAAACTATTTGTCTTCTTTTTATGTCGCAATATTTTTTTATATATCCTTTAAAACTGTATTTTTCTCAACATGAACGAGTCTTTCTTAGTATTCCTCCCATTGATCAGAGTTGGGTTGGTACAAGGTTAGGGAATTTCTCCACCTAATCGTCGTCATATCTAAATTCAATTTATAACTTGTCTGACTTCAGATCGTGACGCAGTATATCACGAAAATTCCAAAAACTCCTTCATTTTGTTTAGATTTGTGTTTGGCACCAACCGGAACACATTAAGAAGACGGTTTTCGGGTGAACTGTCAACGTTGGTGACGGGTGCAATTTGGTGTTTTTTCCAGGGTTGTTGACAGTCAGCCAATGGGAGAATGTGTGGGCGTTCAAATTGCCAATAGGCGGTAGTAGACGCTGGCGACCTGAGATGGACTTGAAAGAGAATTCCCAGCAACATTACGAAGTGATGGCAGGCTATTGTTATTTCATAAAATCTCAAAACACTTAATTTCTTGAACACTAATTTTTTCAGATATTCCGCTTACGATGCTAGGTTGCTCTTGAAAACTTCGAGTTGAATTTGGAAAATATTACCCAACTTCCCAAAAACACGATATTATTAGAAATATGTGCTTCCGTTGGTGTAATCACGTGAAAGCGCTTTACGATGAGGGAAATTAAAACAGCACACTTCACGAATCAACCGCTGTTATTTAATGTGCATAGCTGCGAATAAATCTGGCGGAATTGTTTTATTATAATGGTTGTGATTATGCTGCTTTTGTAATACCCACGTGACCACAATATTATCCTTTTCGTAAAGTATAAATGCCAATCTCACATCACCTCGAAGATTAATCAAAACCCTTTTACCGCAGCAATAATCAGACAGACTGCGGACGACTTTCGATTAAAGGTGGCAGTTAAATTAAATTCACTCGAATCTCAAATCTTTGGACAGCTGAGAAACTCACTCTTGCACGACCGAATATACACGTCATACTTTGTGTCGATTTTACAGCGAATAAAGACCATTGAGAGTTGAGTTAAATGTCCTCTCTGTGATCAGCTTCTGTATGCATGGTTCGAAGGTCTCAGGGCTCGTATTTCATCTCACCACTTGCCCCGCCAATCGTCCCTAACGCACCAGTTTCATGCACCACCGTCGGGAAAACTATTCGAAAGCCTGTCTTAGCAACCGCCAATCAATATGTGTCACGCAGACATGGTTTGAATTCCTGTTGAATTGATTTGTTGACGACAGAAAAGGAAATCAGAGGTTTTACGAAGCCTTTACCGGGACATGAATCGTCTAAGGTGCTTTTGTCGGACTGACGTACCGCGGAAACTATGTTTCGAATAATTTTTTTTCATTTCCATTCAACCAAGACCCAAGAAGAATTGTTAACTCATAAATGGTCTTGAATATAAAAAACGAAAAAGACTTCAGACAACAATTAAGGAGATCTTAATTTAATATGTTTATGGTGAGTCGCTTCAATCGTACTGCTACGCTTAGCATTAAATCGCAGACACAACTCGGTCTCGACGAATACAACTCAGTTTCCGTATAAATTGTTTATTTATAAAAGTTATTATAAATTCAACGATGCAACATGTCTACACAAAAGATGAGAGGAGGTGAATCTGAGAGCGTTCTATCGCGATGTAATCGTCGGCTTCACGCAGAGGTCGAGAGGACATGCCTGATCTGGGATGTCTATGGGATTAGCGTTCGAATGGTTGCGGTTCAAAGACCTCTCCCTTTAGCCGAAGATTGCAGGGCAACTGTCTGTTCTATAATCAATTTTTAGTTCATTTTATGCGTTTTACCTATCCAGACATGGACAAATGAATGAATTCGCGATTGACGACGGATTGCTGAGCAGGCATGGCTGGTGTGTGCTTGACGCATGGCGATCAGTAGTTGCTAATAGAGTCGTTGCAATAATTACACCATTGGTGCTTCATGAAAAGGTGTGTTTGAGGGTGGGTTGGTTGGGAGTGGGGTTCTACCACATTCTCTAAAACAGCACAACCTCCCACGCTCGCAAAAGAAAACGCAGACAAGCACAGATTAAACCACACGTGTCTGTAAAGACCACTTGACAACCCGATTGATGGCACGGTCAAGCTGTTTGCAATCCTCGTTCGTCTTTCAGTCATGGTTTCGGCATTATTTGGGAACTGCAGTTAAGACGCGAAAGTACCACGCTATTTCGAAAATCACAGTTAATGGACTTGGAGACAGAGTGAGAGCTTTCAGTTCCCACTCTAAAGCGCTGGTGGCGGTCGGAAAGGTTGTTTCAACCAGTCCTTCACACAGTTGAGATGTGATACGAGAGCGTGAGGTGGTGTTGAAGTCCAAGAACATAGCCTTAACGACTTGGAGGAAGGAGGAATAGGCGGCGTTGAGAGTTGTGCCGATCCCGCTGTCTACAAACATGAACAAAACACAGTGCCATGTTAATTGACTTCCGCAACTACATACTGGAATCTCTTTCTGTTGTTTTTGGAGTAGAAACGAATGAGGCATTGCTTAACCATGCTGTGCCGCCATTTATGTGAATAAAGCGTTGCAGAAGAACAATCAATTTCCGTTCAATTTAAAAGAAAGATTACCTTTGGTTAAATCGGCTGTTCCTAAACTTGGTTTGCGTGATATATGTGTCATTGTTGTTTGAAATGGTAAATTTCGGCTGTCGGTATTCTGAAAAGAAAAAAACAAATTTTATGAATCAGCGAGAGTTGTCTCTAATAAGCCGTGTGTCTCGGAGGTCTTACCTTCGTGCGTTTGTACCTCGAACTGAACTTGTTTCCTCGTTAAATACACTTGGATCATTGGTGATACGCTGATTGCCGTGATCAACAGACACAGCAACTAATACTTCACCATAGTAACTGGCTAAAAATTGACCTTCCATCGTGCGTTTGCCCGCCTTATATGATTGTTTGGGTCCTCTATCCTCGGTATAACCTGTTTGATGGTAACGCCGAAGCAATCATAATCAATTGCCTTAGCAACTAAAACACGTCTCATTTAAACTTGACTCCATTACGTACTTCAAACATATGGCACTGAGAAGCAGTAAATATTATGCTTGAAATATGGTTTGTGTTGTTTCATTTCGAAGCCTCGTTTAGATTTCTTGAATCAATCGCATTGAATCAATTTATATGTATGCTTTGCTGGGTCAATACAACTTGAGTCCCGTTAACCAACCACTGATCACGAAGTAGTTGTGGTATGAATGAGTGAATTTGGAATGTGACTGTTGGGGTGTTACGAGATAAACGTGTTTGTTTTGCTACCGGAAACTACTGACATAACTCACAGACAGCAGTTGACCTTGGAGGTGCTGGTCGGTTGTGTCGTGTGGCTGGGGAGAATGAATTTGAACAAACATTTTCCATCCTAAACTAACTTGTCAAAAGCGGTTAACAGATGATGGAAACCATTTTTCTTTGTATGCTGGTGAAATGTCCGAAATGTATTATTTTCCTGCAGATGATGCAATTTAGCTAAAGAATGTATTCGACGGCCGATCAAGGTTATTTGTGTCGCAAACAAAGTATTAACAATTGATCATTTCGCGATATGCTGACTTAATTTATTCTTTTTCGAGTAGATAGGGGTTACCTTATACCGTAATCCGTGTTGCCATGACACCGGTTTGCGCGGAGAGCATAATGTTGTGGAGCAGTTTATTTTGACCAGTTTCGTATCAATTCAGGCCAGGAATCCGTCTCACCCATCACAACCCCGTCTCCAGCTTAACAACCTGACCTCGGAACACTCGAGCGATTTACGTGTTTAATCAGCTAACCATGGTTTGAGAAGAGAATGTCGGCTCAAAAAGCCCAGAAGATAGACAGTTGCCTTATTATAGTATTAAGATGCGAAAAAAGTTTTTGTTTTGAAAATTGTGGAGTACATATCAGGCGATTGCTCCGAGGATCGTGTACACCCACGACAAGAGAGGGTGATTTCAACGTCCATCTCACATTTTCACCCAAACATGAAGCATTGACGGAGGCAAACAATTAACGAGATTTTACAAGTTTTAGTCCTCTCTATAGTCTATCCCCGACAGGGTGTGCACCGAGTTCAGAACACTTCCCTCGTAATTGGAAGCCAATTTTGGTCTTTTTGTCGTTATAAAACGGGGTGTCAGGCACTCTGAATTATCCCCAAGTGGTTAAAATAAACCTAAACCTCTTCTTTCGCATCGGTAAAACGCAAACATCACAACTTTGCAACAATATTCATGATAACGCCAATCGCGTTATTAAGGTCACGAGGAGCAAAACTTCCAGAAGTAAAGAGTTGTTATTCTGTACTTTAAAATGGGTTGCAGGTTGCTTTTTCACTTGAACTTATGCGAATCAAACGTGAGACGAACTAGGATTGTTAATTGCGGGGTGTGCTACAAGGCGCAGTGCAATCTCCATTCCTTTTTAACTATTACGCGTCTAGTCTTCGGTTCCCTAACGACGTGACACTAATCCAAATTCCTCGGCGTTATCTTTAACAGTTGGTTTAAACCTTTGTCCAAGCCTTTATAATTCCCCTTATTACATATTTGTCCCCAGTAATTTTCCCCGGCATTAAATGTTCGGACTTTTTAACCCTTCTTAGGCTTTTTAAAATAAACTCGTTTTCTAATGGCCTAACTATGCTTTCCATTCAAGAAATCGTCGTTCAACGCCACTTCAAAAGTTGTTCACTGATCGCTGGTGGCATTTTAAATGACCCCTCCCATCCCCTCTTTTCAAGTTGATCTGAGTGTAAATCTCTTCGACCAATGCGTAGACTATACTGTTCAATGCCCACAAGAACGGCGGCATATCGCAATTCGGTCATTCCTTAGTTGTCACGATTTTTAGCTTTACCAGGGCAGGTACAGAAGACAATTAGCATATCCATTACTTGTTATACTGTCTTGTTTTATGCTGAAAGTTTTGGCCCTCACGACCTTCAATTATAATTATTATTTAATTTAAAAGAAGGTCAACTTTTGTTAAATAGGCTGTTCTTAAACTTCATATGTTTAATTCGTTTTGCATTGTTATTTGAAATCGTAAATTTCGGCTGTCAGTATTCTGTTAAGAAAAGTGAACCTTCATGAAGTCGAATCCGCTTTATATGATTGTATGGAATGTCTATTATACGTATGCCCGTTTTGATGGTATGGTCGAAGCAATCAAAATCAAAAAGAAAGATAACCTTTCGTAAAATCGGCTGTTCCTAAACTGGGTTTGGTTGATTCGTGTGTCATTGTCGTTTGAAATGGTAAATTTCGGCTGTCGGTATTCTGAAAAGAAACAAATTTTATGAATCAGCGAGAGTTGTCTCTAATAAGGCGTATGTCTTGGAGGTCTTACCTTCATGCGTTTGTACCTCGAACTGAACTTGTTTCCTGGTTAAATACACTTGGATC
>JAPUBX010000577.1:0-248637 GCA_028672205.1 Proteocephalus fallax
TTACTATACTGACGTATATTGTACGCTACACTTACGAATACGATTTCTCCAACCCTCCATACAATACTATCACGTCGCAACTATGTCAAAAATGATCCTCATCTCCAAAGACAATTACTATTACTAAAGAATCCTACATTCCAAAGTGTTCGTGCTATATGCAAACAATTCCATGATGTTTCCAATATTGTAAAAATTTCTCATATTCCAGATCCCGTGTTTCACTCCAGATCCATCCCTAGGACACCAAACGCGCGCATATTCAAAAATCGCAAAACCAAGACTGATAATGCATTCAATACTTGTCATTCGTGTGGCAAATTGTATTCACGGGAGCAATTTAAATTTCGTGATGCGAAATGCTATAATTGTGGCAAAATAGGCCACATCAAATAATAATAATAATAATAATAATTGTCGTAGCTTTATTGAGGTCACGAGGACCAAAACTTTCAGCATTAAAAAATGGCAGGATAACAAATATTAGATGCGAAAATTGTCTTGTAGTTCCTGTTTAACCTGGTCTGGTGAGACTAAAAATCGGGACAAATAGGGAATGACCGTATTGCGATATGCCGACGTTCTTGTTGGAATTGAACGGTATGGACGGCGCATTGGTCGAAGAGATTTACATTCGGATAAACTGGAATCGAGGGGATGGGAGGGGTCATTTAAAATTCGGGCAGCGATTAATGAGCAGTTATTTAAGTGGCGTTCAACGATGATTTCTTTGATAGAGAGAATAGGCAGACCGCTAGAAAACGAGATTATTTTAAAAAGTCGATGAAGGGTTAAAAAGTCCGAGCATTTAAGACCGCGGCAGCGGCTGTCAGGGAAAATGTGATATGGATGCATTTGATGCATTCAGCAAAAGATCATTCTCGGAAGACCACTCAAGTACCTCAGTGACTGCCTGCCCGAGCTGTTGAGAATCACCTTGCGTCTTGCATGGATGGATCGGTCTGCAAATCTAAGGTTTGTGCGATTACTAACGATTCAGAGGACAATATATCCGATATGGCTCTGATGAGTTCTGGCAGTCAGAGCGGTGACCATATTTCCAAGGAACTCATTAATTCACATGGAAAAAAACTTTCCTTCATTGTTGATACCGGGAGTATGGAATCGTTCATTCCCATCCATGCATTGAAGAAGTTTTGTGCACTTCCATGTATACAAAAGACCGAACAGTTGATTATTGGTATCACTGGTCATTCATTGAAAATCCTTGGCCTCTGTATGATTCATATTGTCCGAGATGGCACCAGATTCTCATGCAAATTCTTGGTGTCGGCGACGGGTCCAGCTATTATCGGTTTGACCGTGATGAAGCAGCTCAAGTTTCAACTGAGTTTCTAGTCATTACCAACAGTTGATTCCGAGATAAAAAATCTGGTCCAAAAGTGCACCAGAGTGCCTGGTGGAATGAAAATTCTCAAAGTCAAATTGATGGAGCGTAATATACTGACTCCAGTGAGCTGTTCACAATGGGCCACTCCCATTGTTACACCAATAAAATCTGACGGTTTTACACCAAGGATATGTGGTGATTACAGGATGAAACTCAATCGCCGATTGTTACAGAAGACATGCATTACTTCGGAACCAGAAGACATCCTCTATAAATTCAAGGGGTCGAGTGTCTTCTCCAAAATTGATATAAAAGATGCCTACTTACATAGTCAACTGGATGACGAATCCAGTTTGCTGACAGTTATTAATGCACCCTTTGGGTTATTCAGGTACAACTTTCTACCTTCTGGGCTAAATGTTGCCCCGGCTATTTTCCAGAATTGCATTAATTGACATATTGGATGGCCTTAATGGTATTGAAGTTTATCACGATGACATTTTTGTCATTTGTGTCAGCAGGCATGATCATGAAGAGAGACTCTTCGAGCTATTCCGACGATTTGTCGATTATAATGTGGCGGTTAATCCGCTGATCAAGCAACCACTGGTAAAAATCCGGTTGTGTTATTCAAGGGGCGCAAACTCGTTCCAATGCTTTGGATCGGGAGAGGTCACCTTTTTCAAAGGGAATGATATTCGACCGTCTCGCGGTCTTATTCTTGGAAGAAGTGTAAATCGTATGGTTACTATCCTCGATGTTACTGATTCCCATCCTTCTGAACCAGCTGTCCCTGTTATTGATTCCCATCCTTCTGAACCAGCTGATCCGGCTAATACGACTCCATCCGTTCCAGACCAAATCTCGCAAGCTCTACCTCGGCGCTCGGAGCGTCTGGATTTGAAATCGCCGGTCAACTACCGCATGCCATCGAAGCTGCTGCACCCAGGTGGATGTGGTGATTGCTAACTTTAATTATTAATTGTGTTTTACTATACTGACGTATATTGTACGTTACACTTACGAATACGATTTCTCCTTGCTGCACGTGTCTTATTCGTTAAAGGTCTCGGTTGGCTATTTGGGTTAGACCGATATTACAGACAATTCGTCTATTATACATTCAGGGTTAATTCAACCCTCCATACAATACTATCACATCCTTGAACCTTTTACTACAAGAAATAGCAAAAACATTAATTAACACACAATTATCGGATTTCTGTTCCAAATTGTGGAAAGAGTATTAGGCGAGTTGGATCTCATGAACAGAGTAGCTTTTATGACTTTATAAGAAACTAATTCATAGGTTAGTTTCGACGGTATAAATGTGCCGTATTTTATTAGTGAGGCATTTTCAGCGAGGACTGATTATTGCTAAGTGCTGTCATTAGACGCTGTGATGGTCTTCTATGCAACTTAAACGCTTTGTTTATTCATGCAACACATTTGAATCTCCATTTAATTGGCATCCCATTCCGAACATCGAAACTCGGCGACCTCTGGAAAAATCTAAATATATTGACGGGTACCCGTGACTCATATATATCAAGTGGTGCCTAAGACCTAGATGCTCTGGATGATGGCTTTATCTTCAAATCCGCTGACCATTCCGCGTTGCCTCACGTTTCATCTGTTAATACCAGCGCATTTCTACCCGCTAACGCATCGGCTACCTTTAACCTTTTGGCTGGCCTAAAGAGCTGCACTGCGCCTGGTACGGAAAGGGTCCCTCCAGCGGTTCTAAAAATCTGTCACCGCGAAGTTTCTCCGATCGTCACAGAGCTCGTCAATTATTCGTTAGGAGACTGCTCATTTCCTTCGGAATCGAGGGATGTCGCTTTAAAACCTATTCCGAAAGCGGCAATGGTTCCGCTAGAACTGTGAAGTATAGGCCTATCGCAATCTCATCTGACTGGTTGAACATGGTTGAGAAGCACCTCCTCTCTGAATTGGAGGACACACTAAAAATGACCGATGACCCGTTCAAGTTTGCTTATAAATGAAATAGAAGCCCCTGCGAACACTTACCGAGCTAAACCCCCCGTTCGTGTTAAGTGGATTTGGTGTGGAAATATTACAACCTCTCTGTTTATATTAATATTTAATTGTGACATTTTGACGTTTGGGTCCCGGCGCTCGCATAATGACGCACGAAAGAACATCCAGAACACGCCATAGGAACTCTCAAGTTCCCGACAGATATAGAAGAACACGAAACCGGCCTCGACGGAAGAACCTAGGTCACCAGCTACGGAGACGGGATCCTCGTCTTCGATGGCAGAGCGAAGACTCCCTACCCCGACCGCCTCGAAGAACAAATCCAGGACGTCCACAGTCGATTTGAATAGGTCTCTCTTCACGTTTCTCCCAATAAGCCTGGAACATTTTACAGAGCGTTGTTTAGAAAATGTCGGGTCAAATCTCTGTCCTCCGGCGTCTTCTCTCCTGGGTATTATACGGTGCCCACCTTCAAGCCAACGTAGCTGGCCGTCGGCAATTCGTAGCCGTCAAAATGGATTGCCAGTCTGTTCGATTGCAGCTTGAAACTGCATCAGGCATTTGGGCCATCATCGACAAGCAATGAATGCAACCACGCCGACCCTATAAGGAGAAGAATCCATTAACTATGACAGATATCTGCGACCAGATTCGCAGGCCTATGACGATTATCCATTTATTGAAGCCAGCTTTCATTGAAAACCGGAGATGCACGGAACGGGGCGCCATTCACGGTCACACGAACCGTCTGCAATCCTGGCGAAGACGATCACGCAAGGGGTAGAATGTGTACGACAGATTCCTTACAGTTAGTGAGTAGGGTCACGCTTACGACGATAAATAATGAGTGTGCAGCCAAATCGATGATTGTTGAAGCATTAAAGACAAAACCAAAGGGATGTTTCCTTCCGAGTTAAACGTAAGACGCGTATGTCGTCAGGGATTTCGGTGTGGGTTCTAAGAACGGTTTTACGAAAGCTATAGATAAACGCGTCAAAATAAATCGACAATTGATATTGTTACCCAATAACGCATATTTCAGTTTTGTATTTTCCAACAGAAATGCGAAGCTGCGATGTGATCAGCAGACTGAGAGATAGTAGGATTAATACGGTTTGCAACTTTTTTTTCGCTTAAAAATAAATTCAGTTGCGCATACCTTTGGAGCATGCAGTTACACCGTTCTTCCTCTTTTGTGAGGCCTTCTCCAGCTTCGTGAGCGTCGAGATTAATTACATTCGTTTTCTTGGTAATTTAGTAAGGGTTGAACCCCGCAAGGCATTTGGGATCTTTGTAATAGAACGGGAACGTTCTAAGTGACGGTTGGATAGTACTTGTGATATGTTCCTCTTATGCACCGGGTTTTAAACATGGATTTTCACTAGAAGAATAATTTCCAGTTACTTCCCTATGAGATGTGGCCTGCCTGTCAATCGATCAGCCAACTGGACATAGCCGCTTCCACATGCAGTTTGATGGAGCCATAAGTGCGAGTTGAATTTGAAGCAGAATAGTCTTACAGACCGCGACCAAGGAAATTCAAATGCACAGTAAACAGACTCATGTAAATATGGCGTAAATTGATTGTTGGGAATGTGAACGGCTGATTAAAGGATTGCGGCGAGATCAACCTTTCGATCTGCTGGAAAATTTTGAATTTTTGCTTCATTATCTAAAATGCGTCAATACTGGTTAATGAAGAGAGCCAAGTATTTATATTACAAGAAGTTTGTTTAAGTGACAACTGATCGGCAGTTGTTTAAGAGTATACGGCGAGATGACGTGAGTGTTGCTTTCGCGATTCTATGATGACGCATTCTTATCTTGATTACTGAGAGTATTCCTCTAAGAAGTTCTGAAAACGTTATAATGAAACACCATTTTTTGTTGATGTTATAGGAGCAAAATCCCCAAGGATGTGATGTCTAAGAATATCGAGGAAATCTTGAATTACAGCCTTAAGGTTAAGCGACGCAAGTTCCTGGAGACGGTGGAGTTGCAGGTTTCCCTTAAAAACTATGATCCGCAAAAGGATCGTCGTTTTGCTGGTACCATTCGGTAAGTACCACCACACGTTGGTGGGAGTTGGTGTCTTAATGCACTGACGGACCTCTACCCAGGGTCTTAAATATTGGGTAGGCTAACCACCGTAAACCGATTGGCAATGTAGGCTGAAGCACACCCCTCGAGCACACTTCTCGGTATGTGTCTTGGGAGATGCCCAACATTGCGATGAGGCGAAGGCCAACAATATTCCCTGCATGGATGTTGAGGAGCTCAAGAAGTTGAAGAAAGAGAAGAAGGCGGTTAAGAAGCTTAGTAAGTTTATCCTTAATCTCTTGCTCGCGTGTCTTTGGCTGCAAGGCTTTAATGAAATTTTTTATTATTAGGTAAGCAGTACAGAGCTTTCGTTGCTTCGGACAGTGTCATTCGTCAGATTCCAAGAATTCTCGGTCCCGGTTTGAACAAGGCCGGCAAGTTCCCAACGGCCGTTTCTCACACTGAAACGCTACAGGGAAAAATTGAGGACATTCGTTCAACGATCAAGTTTCAGATGAAGAAGGTTCTCTGTCTTGGTGTTGCTGTTGGGAACGTTGGCATGCCGAAGGAACATCTACAACAGAATGTCACCCTCGCCATCAACTATTTGGTGTCTCTTTTGAAGAAGAACTGGCAAAACGTACGCGCTCTGTACATCAAAACATCCATGGGCAAACCGCATCGTCTTTACTAAATAAAAGCGTATTCAGTGGACGCCTTTCTTGTGTTGGGTCAGTGTAATAGTAGATCGGGAAACCTATTTTAATGTTCCAGATAGGTATTTCATAATCCGGGTTCTGTTGATTTATTTACACGGAATCTAGACAAGTTATGGCCTATTTGATTGGATATTCGTATGTCGTACATAGTTTTTTTGCAATTGTCGAACGTGGGTGGTCCATAATACCGTTCTTAAAGCTTACCGGCGACGTACGCGTATAAAGTGCACGCGATGCCTTATTTAGTTGTCGAAGTGCTGGCCACGCTGACACCAGTGGACGAATTCTTCCAAATCCCTGGTGTCTTCGACTGGGTTTCGTAATCATAGTTTAGGATGGTTCTGGTAGCGCAGTTAGGAGTATCTCGGGGTGATTTTTAACAGTCGGTTATCGTGGAGTGATCATGTCGATGTTGTCTTTGGTAAAAGCCGCCGTCTTTGCTTCCTTGTTCGCCGATTCAGGAGACTTGGTTTGAGCTCGAGCCATATAAAAACCTTCGTCCATGCCTGTATAATTCCCTTATTGTATATTGTTCCCCAGTAATATTCCCCGGTCTTAAATGCTCGGACTTTTTAACCCTTCATCGACTTTTTAAAATAATCTCGTTTTCTAGTGGTCTGCCTATTCTCTCTATCAAAGAAATCATCGTTGAACGCCACTTAAATAACTGCTCATTAATCGCTGCCCGAATTTTAAATGACCCCTCCCATCCCCTCGATTCCAGTTTATCCGAATGTAAATCTCTTCGACCAATGCGCCGTCCATACCGTTCAATTCCAACAAGAACGTCGGCATATCGCAATACGGTCATTCCCTATTTGTCCCGATTTTTAGTCTCACCAGACCAGGTTAAACAGGAACTACAAGACAATTTTCGCATCTAATATTTGTTATCTTGCCTTTTTTAATGCTGAAAGTTTTGGTCCTCGTGACCTCAATAAAGCCACTACAATTATTATTATTAGTTAGACCTCCTTCACTTGGCCATTCGGGAGTATTACGAAGGCTAGCATATCGTTGAGGTATATACGTTTACAATATTCCGAGAAGACTATGTTTATACCACCCCGAAAACAATATCGAATTCCACAAAACATGAACTAAGGGACATATTTGATAATAAAAAAAAGATGATAAACACCAAACAACGGTAATTATCTTTTTTATACATGATTCCTCGTTCTACAACCAGCCATCCGGAATATTTCGCACGTAATAATGATCTTTAGATGATCGTTACAATCATGGGATCACTATGTTGTTGACCGTCTTCCACAAATGCCAAATAGCATACGGCCCTACATAGTATAAATCCAACATTTAGGAAAAGGTATATTTATTCGTTAATTACGCCTCTCCTGGTTCTTCATCCCTCGTCTCAGATTCTTCTTGGAATTTCCGAATCGGCACCAGGAACGGGTGATTTTCATTCAGGTACATAAACATTGTCCTGTTGGCGTAATAGTCACTCTTCATCTCTAAATTGGCAATCACATCTTCCGCGATATGGGCCTTCCCGGCTCGTGTCCCCCCATCGATTTGTACATCGACGTGCACAAAATGCATGTGCAATCGATAGAATGTCGGCGGGTAGTGGAAGTATGCGATGATCTGGTCCTCTCGTAAAGGTACTCCATCTTGACTCCCGTATTTGGCCACCAACTCGCGTCTGCCGACATCAAGCATCTTCTTTAACATGGGAACATGGTTTCCGTTGAGTTCACGCAGGCACATTAAGCTTGGATCACGAGCCAAGCTCAAGGCATGCAGTTCATTCATTTGACGACCGTCCCATTTGTAGTCAAGGATAAACTTGAATCCAAAGGACACATCCTCATCGGTGAAAAGTACACGCTCTACCTCCGAGGTTCCATCGAGAATATTATCCACCCAACTTAAGTCTTTCGGGTGTGAGGCGAGAAATGGAATCACAGCTTTACTGTAGACTTCTGGCGTCTCCTGGATTACCAGACAACGGGAAGCGGTGTATTTCAAAAAGTGGTGCGGCTCTGCCGGATGGATTACGGTCATATTAACATTGTTTACCAGCTCAAGACCAGCAACGACATTAAAACGGTGATAGATGTCGTTGTTGACGACTTCATTGGCTTCCCAAGGGGGGAACTGGCTTTCTTTTGGGGTAGTTTCCCCGAATGTTTGACCTATCTGCGCTTTGCAAACTCCGTCAATATCAGGAGGAAAAGGAGACTTCTGTAGAATGATGATTGCATCCTCGTCGGAGCAGTCAGCAAACTTTACATGCAGGCATATAGTCTTGCTACGAGCGTCGTTGCTAAGAACTTTAACTACTCCAGTTTTCGCCGGCGAGTATTTGTCTGGGCAAATTGTTTTTGAAGAGGTTAACTCTTCTGTGTTGGTTTGGGTTCGTTTTCGCGGTGTATCAGTGTCAGGCGAAACTTTGAGAATCAGAGAATTGTTGAGGGCGTCGCCTTCAGCAGAGCTCATTGTGAACGAAGTAGGTCGTCAAGGTTGAATTCAACGGATATGACGTATGAACACCGTAAACGGGTTTTGGGAACAGTGCCGAGGGGCGTGTCCAAATTTTTACAACAAATAACTCCTTCTCTACGGTCTGAAGTGTTATAAATCAATAAATGGAACAATAACGTCAGTTCGTAAAGCACACATACAACGTACTAATCAGTTGTTTACAATTTAAACACTGATTGCATTTACGGCATTTAATCAATTCTTCCTATTCAACTAAATTATACATAATTCGGCAACTATTCGATGAAAAAGTCTTTTTTATTCACTAAAAACTCCAGAATTCCGGGTACATCAATATTGCATTATCGACAATAACCGCGGGTAAGCGATTATTTACAGATATTTATCTATCAAACCACTAACCTCAGTATCGTTAACTAACGATGATATCTTCCTATTGTAGTGTACTGATTAATTAACGTTTGTTTAAAACGATAAATCGACACACCTCCCTATTCGAACCTACGAAGTGGTCGTCTTGATTCCTTATATTCGGTGGGCCCGTTTGAATAAGAACATATCTATTATCAACCCTTCAATTTGCGAGCATTTTAATTTTGTTTTCGTCACTAAGCACTTTTTTTCGGTATAAAAAAAATAGAATCCAACGAACAAATTGACGCGGTTTCGGACAAAATTCCCCCAGTCTGTCCAGCTGATATGCATGGTTCACGGTCATCGAAGCACAATTATCTTGTCTGGGCATCACCAAGGAGCTCACCAAATTTTATCATTTGGTAGGCGCTTTGACGCCTGAGTTGGTCAGCCGCTTCTCCCACGCCTCCAAAACTACAGGCGAAACTCCGTATACAACCCTCAAAGAAGCGATGCTTTGTCAGATGCGAAATTCAGATTTGGAAAATGTGGTTTCTCGTGTGAACAATTTGGAAATAGGTGATCGGAAACCTTTCGCTGTACTGTATCACCTTGAAAAAATTTCCAGTGACGTGGGCCTTAATGATCGCTTCATCAAGGCTTTCTACATTAAAATGCTTTCGCCACCAATCCGGACTGTTGTCGCGCTTGCCGAAGACGTCCCCCTAACACAGCTTGCCAAAATGGCCGGCAGAGTAGGTGAAGCGGGCGCTCAACAACGCCTTCGCAAGACAGCCAAGTCAAGAGAGGAACGACACCAAAAACCCAGAGTGGCACGAAGAAATGCAACGCCTGGTTCACAAAATGGAAACCAAGCTACGCGCTGAATTTCAAGGCCGTAACAGCCAACGCAGCCCCAGTTCAAATGCCCGAAATTCGTCACCTTTCCGCAGAAGTAATCGCCCTCCTCTAACTTCGGGCCTAACGCACGACACTGTCGTTCTCCGTGCCGGCGCTCGGGAAACGCCGTCGCCAGAGAGTAATAGCGGCCGACTCATCTGGCGCTCCCTCGACAAGCCGCGTACTCTTTATTCGGGACCCCAGCAATAATCTTTGTTTCATGCTGGATTCTGGCGCTGAAGTCAGCGCTATACCCTTTTCTAACTCAGACCGACAGACCTCATTCCCAAGGCATTTTTTACAAGCAATCAACCGTTCTCGAATTCCCACGTATGGAAGCCGCCGCCTTTCCTTTAACCTAGGTTTCAAGCACCCGCTGTCCTGGACATTTATAGTGGCGGATATCCCGTAAACAATAATCGGCGCGGATTTTCTCCACGGATTTAATTTGTATCCCGATATCCGAGGACGATGCCTGGTGGACGCCGGCACTAATGCACCTGTTACTTGTAGCACCTTTTGCCACATACTGTCTCACCTCAAGCATTTAGCAGACAAACCGGTTTGCCCCTATCGCTCCCTCCTTGTACGATACCCCGACTTGGTGAAACCTCCAAAGCACGACGCTCCCGTTAAACACGATGTCGAACATTTCATACGCACCCGAGGTCCCCCACAGCCTTGCCGTTTCCGCAGACTAGCCCCCGAGAGAAGACGAATCGCCGAAAATGAATTCAATAAAATGCTGGCTCTAGGCATTATAAGACCGTCCTCTAGCAGCTGGTCCTCTCCTCTACACATGGTCGCGAAAAAGACTGAAGGGGATCGGAGGCCCTGTGTTGATTTCCGGGCCTTAAACACAGTAACTGAACATGATAATTACCCAATTCCCCATATCCAAGATTGCGTTGCCTCCTTCTACGAAAAAAACATTTTTTCAACCGTCGACCTCACGCGCGCCTACCACCAAATTCCCGTCGCAGCAGAAGACATTCCCAAACTGCCATCAAGACACCGTTTGGGTTATTCCAGTTCTTACGAATGCCTTTTGGTTTGCGGAACGCCGCCCAGACCTTCCAGCGTTTTCTCGATTCGCGGGCTAGATTATGTATTCGTATATGTCGACGATATCTTGATCGCCAGCACGACACAGGAGGAACACCTTACACACGTAGAAGAGGTTTTTCGGCGCCTTAATCATCACGGCCTAGCAATCAACCAGAGCAAATGTTGTTTCTGCTCGTCATCGGTTCAGTACCTCGGACACCTGATTTCTTCCAAAGGATGTTTACCCCTGCCCGAAAAGGTGAAGGCCGTATCACATTTCCCAGTTCCTAAGACTCGCCGCCAGCTGCGTCGGTTTCTGGGAATGATTAATTTTTACCGCCGTTTCATACCCAATTGTGCCTCAATCTCTTTGTCCTTACATGCATTGAACGGTGGAACCAACGGACCATTACCACGACACGCTCAACGTGTGTCCAGGCAGGACTCGCCTGCAGCGAGCGCTAATCCTCGCGCCTTGTCGGCGTTTTCGGCCCAGGTCGGGCCCTCACTATTGTTTGAATAATAAACAATGTTATTAATTCCCGACCTTCGTCTTTGGCCATCGTGCCATGCGATTTTTGGGCCACGAAGTCTTCGAATTACCATAATTTCCTCTACTATAAACATGAATACACAGATGATGATTTCTATACATTAATACACCGATGAATTTTTGTAGCCGAGAATGATAGGCGCGCGTTTTGGATAGGGCCTTTCTGTGGCCGCCATTTTCCGTTTGCCACACTTTTTATACATCGTAGGTAAAATTGGCCGTTCTTGCTAATTTACCCGGATGTTACTTATTTTATTCTTCTTAACTTATTCTGCATTGTCTACGTATAATCGTCACTTCCTGTAACATTTTTTGTTTATTGTAAATTTTAATGCTGAAAGTTTTGGTCCTCGTGACCTTAATAAAGCGAATATTATTATTATTATTATTATTATTATTATTAAACTTGACAGATGATCAACTGTCAGCCGGGGGTTGAAATAGAAACTGGCAAAATGTACCGTGCTTTTTCACCCGAACGCTCGCTTTTCTCTTATGGTAGACGCGTCGACCGTAGCTGCTGGTGCCGTTTTACATCAAATGGTCGGGGATCACATGCAACCACTGGCCGTTTTCTCGAAAGCTTTCTCGGCAACAGAGAGACGCTATAGTACTTTCGGACGCGAATTATTAGCGGTCTACGCAGCCATAGGCCACTTCAAACATTGGGCTGAGGCTTCGACTGTAACTGTTTTCACGGACCTTTTACCACTTATTTCAGCTTCCAGATCATCATCTGCTAAGAACGCGGAGAGAGAAATACGGCAACTTGATTTCCTGTCGCAATTTAACATCGAATTTAGGCACGTGAAAGGAGTCGACAACCCAGTCGCTGATGCTCTTTCGCGTATCACAATCAATGGTTTGACCACAACGCCCAATATCGACTACGAGGCTTTAGCACAAGCACAACAGGAGGCACGAGTTGGTACTCATAAACGCCCATCCATTTATAAAGTTTTCCTGTTGCCCAACCCAGCGATCACGATTATATGCGACACCTCGAAGGCACATCCCCGACCTGTTGTTTCTCTATCTTTTCGACGTATTGTCTTTGATGCAATCCACTCCCTCGCTCACCCTGGTCCCAAGGCATCAGTGAAATTGATTGCTGACCGCTTCACATGGGAAGGTCTCTCGAAGGGCGTGAGAACATGGGCCAAAGCATGCATCGCATGTCAACGCTCCAAGGGGATCCGTCATAACAAGGCTCCAGGCGAAGGCTACAGGAAGTAACGATTATACGTAGAAAATGCAGGAAATAAGACGAATAAAACAAGTAACATCAAGTTAAATTTGCAAGAAAGCCCAATTTAACCCACGAGGCATATAAAGTTTGGCAAATGGGAAATGGCGGCCATTGAAAGGCCCTATCAAAAACGTGCGCCTTTTCCATCACTTCTTACACTTGGTCTTAACACCATAGTTATTATCATACACGCGAAGGGAATCTCCTTGACCACATATTTGTGTCGGATTTTCCTCCGTATGCATGTTGACCGAAAATATATGAAAAGGATAACAAAAACCATTCACGTTGTCCCAAACCTAAAAAAACTGCGCTTCCGTCCCCACTGCCTCCTGAAAAAGTGCAATTTAAGAGATGCCGTTGCCACAACCGACTTTAACGATTTCGCCGATTCCGACTTCGATTAGGAAATAGACCATATTAATAGCTATCTCCGATTTCTGTACGATACGCACTCCCCACTTACGGAACTATTCTTCACCCCCCCGTATGGTATCATCTCCATTTCTTAAACAATTGAGGCGAAATAAGGAACGGCTCTGCCGCCAGGTCAGCTATCGAGAAATTCAACCAATTTTAATCATAATCACAGCTGGCGTAAATCGCCTTAGTCGGATTTTGGTAGATGAGCTGTCCATCTCATCTTTCTGGTTGAACGTGGTTGAGAAGCACCTCCTCTCTGAATTCGAGGACACACTAAAAATGACCGATGACCCGTTCAAGTTTGCTTAGAAATCAAAATGAGGACTCTAGACGCCGTGGCTACGTTTTCGCACACCTTCCCCTCTGCACTTGATGCCGGATCGAAAGCCGTCAAGAGACATAATTGTGTTCTAGAAGAGCCCCGTGGAGAACGAGTTTCACGTTCAAAGGGTCCTTCAAATCCTCTAAGTAGCCAGGTTTCGGGTGAAGCCATGGAATTTCCAATGGTTCCAGGACACCGTGAACCACGTGGGACACTCGGTCTCCGAAGAGAGTACCCGGGCTGTCCCGGAATCCAAATATATGAGCGTGGTTTGCGTGTGACGATCGTAAATCGTGCACGGCGACCGATGCTAGATAACCCGTGGATAAGCCCGGTAAAGGTCGTTGACACCCCCAGGCGGAATCCGTTTGGGTCAAGGCGGGAGACGGGACCTGCCAGACTCAACACTGGAACGACTTGATCGTATTTCATAGGCGACACAAGGAAAGAAAACGGAAAACAACCCGATCAGGACGACTCGTGGACGTGACGCGCTCGGGCGACACTGTGAGCGAAAGCGGGTTAGACTAGAGAGAGGGGGTATGTGGGAAGTACTCGCGGCCCTAAAACCTGTATTTAAATGTAAATATCCCGTTTTCGTATGGACTCTATCGAGCGCGACGAGGCCGGCGGTTCGGAACCGTCGCCCTATATTCCCTCGTTACGCCACACCGATTCCCCTCCCGCGCGAAGCGAATGCGACGATTCTGATTCCCGTTATAGGGGTAGGGTTTTAAGTCCTAGAGTATTCCTCGTGAACCTACGCCGATTAGCCTACTGGTGTTTGGTCGCCGTCTCGGAACCGGTTACCCCTGATGCGCGTAAAGGTGGGTTCCAAAAGCCCCTGCGAACACTTACCGAGCTAAAACCCTCCGTTCGTGTTAAGTGGATTTGGTGTGGAAATATTGTAACCTCTCTGTTTATATTAATATTTAATTGTGAAATTTTGACTTTTGGGTCCCGGCGCTCGCATAATCACGCACAAAAGAACATCCAGAACACGACATAGGAACTCTCAAGTTCCCGACGGATATAGAAGTACACGAAACCGGCCTCGACGGAAGAACCTAGGTCACCAGCTACGGAGACGGGATCCTCGTCTTCGATGGCAGAGCGAAGACTCCCTACCCCGACCGCCTCGAAGAACAAATCCAGGACGTCCACAGTCGATTTGAATAGGTCTCTCTTCACGTTTCTCCCAATAAGCCTGGAACATTTTACAGAGCGTTGTTTAGAAAATGTCGGGTCAAATCTCTGTCCTCCGGCGTCTTCTCTCCTGGGTATTATACGGTGCCCACCTTCAAGCCAACGTAGCTGGCCGTCGGCAATTCGTAGCCGTCAAAATGGATTGCCAGTCTGTTCGATTGCAGCTTGAAACTGCATCAGGCATTTGGGCCATCATCGACAAGCAATGAATGCAACCACGCCGACCCTATAAGGAGAAGAATCCATTAACTATGACAGATATCTGCGACCAGATTCGCAGGCCTATGACGATTATCCATTTATTGAAGCCAGCTTTCATTGAAAACCGGAGATGCACGGAACGGGGCGCCATTCACGGTCACACGAACCGTCTGCAATCCTGGCGAAGACGATCACGCAAGGGGTAGAATGTGTACGACAGATTCCTTACAGTTAGTGAGTAGGGTCACGCTTACGACGATAAATAATGAGTGTGCAGCCAAATCGATGATTGTTGAAGCATTAAAGACAAAACCAAAGGGATGTTTCCTTCCGAGTTAAACGTAAGACGCGTATGTCGTCAGGGATTTCGGTGTGGGTTCTAAGAACGGTTTTACGAAAGCTATAGATAAACGCGTCAAAATAAATCGACAATTGATATTGTTACCCAATAACGCATATTTCAGTTTTGTATTTTCCAACAGAAATGCGAAGCTGCGATGTGATCAGCAGACTGAGAGATAGTAGGATTAATACGGTTTGCAACTTTTTTTTCGCTTAAAAATAAATTCAGTTGCGCATACCTTTGGAGCATGCAGTTACACCGTTCTTCCTCTTTTGTGAGGCCTTCTCCAGCTTCGTGAGCGTCGAGATTAATTACATTCGTTTTCTTGGTAATTTAGTAAGGGTTGAACCCCGCAAGGCATTTGGGATCTTTGTAATAGAACGGGAACGTTCTAAGTGACGGTTGGATAGTACTTGTGATATGTTCCTCTTATGCACCGGGTTTTAAACATGGATTTTCACTAGAAGAATAATTTCCAGTTACTTCCCTATGAGATGTGGCCTGCCTGTCAATCGATCAGCCAACTGGACATAGCCGCTTCCACATGCAGTTTGATGGAGCCATAAGTGCGAGTTGAATTTGAAGCAGAATAGTCTTACAGACCGCGACCAAGGAAATTCAAATGCACAGTAAACAGACTCATGTAAATATGGCGTAAATTGATTGTTGGGAATGTGAACGGCTGATTAAAGGATTGCGGCGAGATCAACCTTTCGATCTGCTGGAAAATTTTGAATTTTTGCTTCATTATCTAAAATGCGTCAATACTGGTTAATGAAGAGAGCCAAGTATTTATATTACAAGAAGTTTGTTTAAGTGACAACTGATCGGCAGTTGTTTAAGAGTATACGGCGAGATGACGTGAGTGTTGCTTTCGCGATTCTATGATGACGCATTCTTATCTTGATTACTGAGAGTATTCCTCTAAGAAGTTCTGAAAACGTTATAATGAAACACCATTTTTTGTTGATGTTATAGGAGCAAAATCCCCAAGGATGTGATGTCTAAGAATATCGAGGAAATCTTGAATTACAGCCTTAAGGTTAAGCGACGCAAGTTCCTGGAGACGGTGGAGTTGCAGGTTTCCCTTAAAAACTATGATCCGCAAAAGGATCGTCGTTTTGCTGGTACCATTCGGTAAGTACCACCACACGTTGGTGGGAGTTGGTGTCTTAATGCACTGACGGACCTCTACCCAGGGTCTTAAATATTGGGTAGGCTAACCACCGTAAACCGATTGGCAATGTAGGCTGAAGCACACCCCTCGAGCACACTTCTCGGTATGTGTCTTGGGAGATGCCCAACATTGCGATGAGGCGAAGGCCAACAATATTCCCTGCATGGATGTTGAGGAGCTCAAGAAGTTGAAGAAAGAGAAGAAGGCGGTTAAGAAGCTTAGTAAGTTTATCCTTAATCTCTTGCTCGCGTGTCTTTGGCTGCAAGGCTTTAATGAAATTTTTTATTATTAGGTAAGCAGTACAGAGCTTTCGTTGCTTCGGACAGTGTCATTCGTCAGATTCCAAGAATTCTCGGTCCCGGTTTGAACAAGGCCGGCAAGTTCCCAACGGCCGTTTCTCACACTGAAACGCTACAGGGAAAAATTGAGGACATTCGTTCAACGATCAAGTTTCAGATGAAGAAGGTTCTCTGTCTTGGTGTTGCTGTTGGGAACGTTGGCATGCCGAAGGAACATCTACAACAGAATGTCACCCTCGCCATCAACTATTTGGTGTCTCTTTTGAAGAAGAACTGGCAAAACGTACGCGCTCTGTACATCAAAACATCCATGGGCAAACCGCATCGTCTTTACTAAATAAAAGCGTATTCAGTGGACGCCTTTCTTGTGTTGGGTCAGTGTAATAGTAGATCGGGAAACCTATTTTAATGTTCCAGATAGGTATTTCATAATCCGGGTTCTGTTGATTTATTTACACGGAATCTAGACAAGTTATGGCCTATTTGATTGGATATTCGTATGTCGTACATAGTTTTTTTGCAATTGTCGAACGTGGGTGGTCCATAATACCGTTCTTAAAGCTTACCGGCGACGTACGCGTATAAAGTGCACGCGATGCCTTATTTAGTTGTCGAAGTGCTGGCCACGCTGACACCAGTGGACGAATTCTTCCAAATCCCTGGTGTCTTCGACTGGGTTTCGTAATCATAGTTTAGGATGGTTCTGGTAGCGCAGTTAGGAGTATCTCGGGGTGATTTTTAACAGTCGGTTATCGTGGAGTGATCATGTCGATGTTGTCTTTGGTAAAAGCCGCCGTCTTTGCTTCCTTGTTCGCCGATTCAGGAGACTTGGTTTGAGCTCGAGCCATATAAAAACCTTCGTCCATGCCTGTATAATTCCCCTGATTGTATATTGTTCCCCAGTAATATTCCCCGGTCTTAAATGCTCGGACTTTTTAACCCTTCATCGACTTTTTAAAATAATCTCGTTTTCTAGTGGTCTGCCTATTCTCTCTATCAAAGAAATCATCGTTGAACGCCACTTAAATAACTGCTCATTAATCGCTGCCCGAATTTTAAATGACCCCTCCCATCCCCTCTATTCCAGTTTATCCGAATGTAAATCTCTTCGACCAATGCGCCGTCCATACCGTTCAATTCCAACAAGAACGTCGGCATATCGCAATACGGTCATTCCCTATTTGTCCCGATTTTTAGTCTCACCAGACCAGGTTAAACAGGAACTACAAGACAATTTTCGCATCTAATATTTGTTATCTTGCCTTTTTTAATGCTGAAAGTTTTGGTCCTCGTGACCTCAATAAAGCCACTACAATTATTATTATTAGTTAGACCTCCTTCACTTGGCCATTCGGGAGTATTACGAAGGCTAGCATATCGTTGAGGTATATACGTTTACAATATTCCGAGAAGACTATGTTTATACCACCCCGAAAACAATATCGAATTCCACAAAACATGAACTAAGGGACATATTTGATAATAAAAAAAGATGATAAACACCAAACAACGGTAATTATCTTTTTTATACATGATTCCTCGTTCTACAACCAGCCATCCGGAATATTTCGCACGTAATAATGATCTTTAGATGATCGTTACAATCATGGGATCACTATGTTGTTGACCGTCTTCCACAAATGCCAAATAGCATACGGCCCTACATAGTATAAATCCAACATTTAGGAAAAGGTATATTTATTCGTTAATTACGCCTCTCCTGGTTCTTCATCCCTCGTCTCAGATTCTTCTTGGAATTTCCGAATCGGCACCAGGAACGGGTGATTTTCATTCAGGTACATAAACATTGTCCTGTTGGCGTAATAGTCACTCTTCATCTCTAAATTGGCAATCACATCTTCCGCGATATGGGCCTTCCCGGCTCGTGTCCCCCCATCGATTTGTACATCGACGTGCACAAAATGCATGTGCAATCGATAGAATGTCGGCGGGTAGTGGAAGTATGCGATGATCTGGTCCTCTCGTAAAGGTACTCCATCTTGACTCCCGTATTTGGCCACCAACTCGCGTCTGCCGACATCAAGCATCTTCTTTAACATGGGAACATGGTTTCCGTTGAGTTCACGCAGGCACATTAAGCTTGGATCACGAGCCAAGCTCAAGGCATGCAGTTCATTCATTTGACGACCGTCCCATTTGTAGTCAAGGATAAACTTGAATCCAAAGGACACATCCTCATCGGTGAAAAGTACACGCTCTACCTCCGAGGTTCCATCGAGAATATTATCCACCCAACTTAAGTCTTTCGGGTGTGAGGCGAGAAATGGAATCACAGCTTTACTGTAGACTTCTGGCGTCTCCTGGATTACCAGACAACGGGAAGCGGTGTATTTCAAAAAGTGGTGCGGCTCTGCCGGATGGATTACGGTCATATTAACATTGTTTACCAGCTCAAGACCAGCAACGACATTAAAACGGTGATAGATGTCGTTGTTGACGACTTCATTGGCTTCCCAAGGGGGGAACTGGCTTTCTTTTGGGGTAGTTTCCCCGAATGTTTGACCTATCTGCGCTTTGCAAACTCCGTCAATATCAGGAGGAAAAGGAGACTTCTGTAGAATGATGATTGCATCCTCGTCGGAGCAGTCAGCAAACTTTACATGCAGGCATATAGTCTTGCTACGAGCGTCGTTGCTGAGAACTTTAACTACTCTAGTTTTCGCCGGCGAGTATTTGTCTGGGCAAATTGTTTTTGAAGAGGTTAACTCTTCTGTGTTGGTTTGGGTTCGTTTTCGCGGTGTATCAGTGTCAGGCGAAACTTTGAGAATCAGAGAATTGTTGAGGGCGTCGCCTTCAGCAGAGCTCATTGTGAACGAAGTAGGTCGTCAAGGTTGAATTCAACGGATATGACGTCTGAACACCGTAAACGGGTTTTGGGAACAGTGCCGAGGGGCGTATCCAAATTTTTACAACAAATAACTCCTTCTCTTAGGTCTGAAGTTGATTCAAAACAGAAATTCGGTGCCCAAACGTCTATCTCGCCCGAAACAGTGTCAGAGAAGTCAAATAGGCAAAAATTGACACGAAGGCCTTTGTGTAATATGAGCGATAAGAGGGAAAGATAATTGAACCTGAGATTATTTGTCTTTGAATCGTCTGTATACGGCATCAAAATTACAGATCTCGGTTTCCGTACAAGTAGGCGAATGCTGGGTTGTAGTAAGGGTGCGTTAGATTTGACCCGTCTGCAGGGTGGATGTTCTATAAAAACGAAAAAATTAGCCATTGTAAAATTTCAGAAAACTTAAGAATTCTGCCTTAGTTACTTACATTGTTAACCAATAAGATTATATCAAGTAGATACCAAAGACCGAGACCGCCCAATGTCCACATTTTAAGCGCACCTACACCGCTGTTATTGTAAGAGTTCACAAACCTAACGCGATATAACCCAAATAAAATCGATCGAGTCCGAAAAATCCTCCGAAAACTGACAACAGTAGAACGGTTTCATATTGATAACCATTGCTGAAAAAATGTTTGATGAAATATAATTTCTTACGTCCACAGACATGTTACATTCTTTAAAAAAAATGTTTCACTCTCTAAGCCATCGCATAATATATCAGAAGCGGGGTAACATTTGGCTAAAGAATAAATAAACGAAGCGCACTACTTTCAGCTAGACCAGTTGTGTGGGAACAGCCTGTTGGTTGCTGTGTATTATGGTTAATTACGGGTTCATCGCAGACAAATTGACCGGGAAGCAGTTCGGAACATTGTTTAAGACCATTTATTCCATGAAAAATCCAGAATAACGCAGACAAACCCCAAATAAATGGGACAATAACGTCAGTTCGTAAAACATACATAGAACGTCCAAATTAGCTGTTCACAATTTAAACACTGATTGCATTTACGCCATTTAATCAATTCTTCATATTCAACCAAATTATACACAATTCGGCAACCATTCGATGAAAAAGTCTTTTTTTATTCACTAAAAACCCCGGAGTTCCTCGTACATCAATATTGCATTATCGACAATAACCGCGGATAAGCGATTATTTACAGATATTTCTCTATCAAACCACTGACCTCATTACCGTTAACTAATTTAATACTTGCAACACAATAGACCCTTTTTCCTAATAAAACCTTTTATTTCTTCAATTATGCATGATTCTTTTATTTGCTGTGAGTTGATTATAATTCTGCGCCTATTCCATCACTTCTTACACTTGGTCTTAACACCATAGTTAATTTTACTACACGCGAAGGGAATCTACTTGCCACAACCGACTTTAAAGTTTTCGCGGATTCCGACCATATTAATAGCTATCTCCGATTTCTGTGCGATACGCACTCCCCACTTACGGAACTATTCCTCGCCCCCCATGTCTTATCATCTCCATTTCTTAAACAATTGAGGTGAAATACGGAACGGCTCTGCCGCCAGGTCAGCTATCGAGAAATTCAACCAATTTCAATCATTATCACAGCTGGGGAAAATCGCCTTAATCTCCAAACTTTTTGAAGCCTCCTCCTCCTTGCAAAATAATTGCGGTGTACTACAAGGCGCAGTGCTATCTCCAGTATTTTTTAACTATTACATGTCTATTCTTCGGTCCCCTAACGACGTGATACTAATAAAATACGCGGATGACTTTATGCCTACAAGACGAATGGTGATTCTCAACATCTCGGACAGAAAGTCACTGAGGAACTCGAGTGGTACTCGGAGAATGGCATCAAAATGCATCTTCATTACATTTTCCCTGACAGCCGATGCTGACACTCCTGAAATCTCTTCACTCCGTAATTTCGCCTCGAGCTCAAAATCTAAATTCCTCGGCGTTATTTTTAACAGTCGGTTATCATCGAGTGATCATGTGGATGCCATCTTCGGTAAATGTCGTCGCCTCTGTTTCTTAGTTCGTCGGTTGTAGCTGTATAAAAACCGTTGCTCAAGCCTGTATAATTCCAATTATTGTATATTGTTCCCGAGTAATTTTCCCCGTCCTTAAATCATCTGAATTTCGTTTTCTCGTTTTCTAGTGGCCTGTCTATGCTCTCCATTCAAGAGATCATGGTTCAACGCCACTTCAATAGTTGTCCACTAATCCTTTCTGGTATTTTAAGTGACCCCTCCCATCCCCTCTTTTCAAGTTTATCCATGTGTAAATCTCTTCGATTAATGCATAGGCTATACCGTTCTATAGATTTTCCTTTTCTAGTTCTTTTATACTGTCTTGTTTTATGATGAAAGTTGTGGTCCTCGTGACCTCAATAAAACCACTTCAATTATTATTTTTAAATGCTCCTTTAATGACCTTTAACACTTTTTTTAATTCATTTTATTCATGCCTAATGCCCACCACCACACATGCTGGGACCTTAATTTGTTTAAATAAAGACAACATTGAAAACCACGGTCGCAATTGTCACGACACAGTTCACGTGTGTTCAGCGAGACTCGCACGAAGCGCGCAGACATCGCGACTTCTCGGCGTTTTCGAATCATAAACAATATTACAATTGTTATCTTTGAGTCATACTTGCATTCTTACATTGGTGACCATGAAATGCACGGCGGAAATCTTCTGGTCTAGGACGATTAAGATGAATTGCCCACTCCTGCAGTTATCGAGTGCGTTCTATTCAGCCAAAGGTTAACAGCACACTACAACGACGCCTACATCGAATATTTTCACTTCCGACACTGGCAATCACGTTTTTGCGAAATTCTCCATCATTCATCGTTTTCTCCAACGAATGTTAATTTCTCATGTCTCTGAGACCCTAACGTTTGCTTGTTCTCTATGGACTGGTACACCACATACCAGCCATGTTACGATACATACTTGTCGCACCGGTAGACACAGATATGATAGTCTTCATTGCCCGCGAGGAATCGGTCTACGCGGAAGGACCTACAGACATAGTGATAGAAGCTTTTTTCTCGAAATATCGTGCTATGCTTGATCGCTGTGTCAATCCGAACGAAAACCATACTACAATTTAAATTACCAGCATTGGACAACGTGAATGGTCTACTGATTGATTCGAACGCGTTTAAGAACTCTTTTTCCGAGAAAGTCTCTACTTCCGAACATCGTCCCTTAGTTTCTCCGTTAGTTTACAATAGGATTTCGTGTTGACTAGGCGCAAATCTACCAAATGCCGAACCTTTGTTTCTACCACAAGGCTGTTTGGGAAATCTCCAGGAAAACCTAGAAATTTCCTTAATAAACGCTTGAAGTACGGCTTTATCGATTTGAAAATTAGTAACAAATTAAGCCAAGTATCACCGCCAGAGCATTATACGAGTAAAAAATGTCCATTGCAGCCTCTGCCAAATTCGTCCGTACAATTCTGACTCCAGACGTATATGGTACCCGGACGCAACCCAAAACGTCTGTAAAGGAGTATATTTATTTTGCGAACTGCGGGATGTAGTCATAATACTCCCAAAAACGTTCTACTCGCAGTGAGGGACTCCCGTTGATGGGCATCACCCACTGCGGTTTATTAGACGCCTCATTGTAAGCGTGATTTGTATGTCAGATCGAGGACGCAGCGTGTTTGAAGTCGATTAAAGTTTGACACTTCTAAAAAGGTGCTTAGTTTTCGTCGTTGTGACATGTAGAATTTCCGAGCAGACGTTTGCTTCTTTCAACCCGAAATCCGTCCGCACGGTTGTGAAAAGTTGCAGCTACACTAGAAAGATTTGGTTAACGAACATTGGTGTATGCGAATGGCCTGGCCTATTCCCCAATGACGAAAGAAGACGTAACTGTCCATCTTCCTATGCTGCATCGGTTCCTTAGTTGTTCCTGCATTTCACGCCGTCAAAACACGGCATTTTCAAATAACTGTGAACCAAAAAACGGGGGATTTCGAAAGTGATTAACTGACGAGGAAAACTGCACCCGCAATAGAGAGAGCCACGTCAACGCATAACCTGTTTAATTTAGTTTACAACAAAATATAGAATTATGCCTTATGTGGTTTATATTGACCACAGCGTTCACTGCGGCGCGGACAGTGACATAAACCAACTCAATTCTTCATGGGTATCCCAATTCAGTGAGAACTTAAAAACCAGTCTCTCGTTCGAAACGTGGCGAGACAAGTCGTTGACGAGAATAATAATTATTTTTGCCACCAAATATTATTCGCAAATCGTCCAGCATGTAGGAATACCTGTGCCCAATAGAGCACAACATGCATAAGGATTGGTAGGGTAGACTATAAATTGGAAAATATACGAGGAAGGTATATTATATGTTTTAGCAATGTGCTGGAAGCTTTTTGAAATTAATTGTATGCGCAAAATTACGAAGTCTAGTAATATTTGTGAGATCACCGGATAACATAATATCGTGAATTGAAAATCTGGAAAATGGCTATAATTGCATTCCCTGAAGATTTTAAGTGGTGCGAAGTTGTATGTATGCTTTTCTATGCGTTTTCAATGAGGAATTATCCGTTATCGTGCAGCTGTTGTATTTGTTTTACGTAATTAATCTCACGGCGTTATAGTTGAAATAATTCGGACCAATGAGTGGTATGAAATTTTAGCAAATAAACCAATTTTATCGTGATTTTCAGACGAGGTTGGGGCAATAGTTTTGGATTTCGGATCACATAGTTTACGAGGGGGGTTTGCTGGAGAAGATACTCCAAAGGTATTCTATTGATTCAGTCATTACTCGATTTAGCTTGATATTCCAAGTTATAGTGGTTTAATCTCCCCGAAAGATGAATCCTCGGTTACTAAACGTATCATCGGGAACAATGTTTTCGTTCCCCGGGAAGCAATGGAAATAAAGCCATTCATCAAAGATGGTTCAAGTATGTCTTCAGTCGGAGTATTATTTCCGTAGTTGATGATTGGGATGTTTTTGAGGACGTGGTGTCTTTCATGATAAATTATCTTGTCCCTGGAGAAAAGACACAACATCCAATACTTTTCTCAGAGCCTGCTTGGAATCCAAAGTCTGTACGAGAAACGACAACTGAAATTCTATTTGAAAAGTTTGAGGCAGGTTGCTTTCATTTTATTCTACGTGCGCCTTCTAGCTTCCTGCCTTTTATATGGCTAAAAATGCTTCTCTTGCGTGTTTTGCAAACGGAAGACACACGGGTCTCGTGTTAGACTGTGGTGCGTCGTGTGCCTCTGCCGTCCCAGTATACGACGGACGGGTCCTCCTTCAAGGTGTTGTTAGAACGCCCCTAGCCGGAGACTTCCTTGCTCGCCAGTGTGCAAAACTGCTTCGGGAAGAACTCAAAGTTGAGCCAGTTCCTTTCTACAGGGTCGCAACTAAGGTTCGCTCTTGATACTATAGTTACTCGTTAATAATTACTTGTTTTACTTTATATAATATTTGAACCGTTTACCTTAGGAGGCCGTGAAAGATAGGGAAACACCAAGATGGACAGAAAAGAAGCTTCCTCCGCTTACAGATTCTTACACGTCATTTATGGAACAGGTAATGTTGGAGTCCACTTAGTGGTTATTTGTGAAACTTTCCATTGTAATTATGTTGAATGATGGTGTCAGTAGTCTGGATTTTCAGCTCTGTTTGTGTGACGCAAACAATTTTAATATTTTATTCTTTAGAACCTAATGGAGGACTTTATCGCCACAGTACTACAAATTTCCGACGAGCGGTACGACCAGGGGTAAGTCTTGGTCCCCACAGTATAAAGGATGAGTGCATTGGCTTGCCAGTGTAACGTTCTGTCCGTTTTCAGTTTACACATATGTACAACGTATTTCTAAGATTGCAAACGGATTATTGGGTATTTTACAATAAAAAAGAAACACTCCTTGTCTTTTAGCCATATGGAAACCATTCCCACGATATCTTACGAATTTCCCAACGGCTACAACGTAGAGCTGGGGCACGAGCGTTTTCAACTTCCCGAGGCTATCTTCGACCCCTCTGTTCTTCCGGTAATGTTTTCCCCTCAACAGTTACTTACTATCCATCTAACCCCTTAAGCAATCGGGCGGCAGTTCTGATCTCTCGATGAGTCACATTGTTGCGAGCAGCATTCTTCTTTGTGACATCGACATTCGATCCGTAAGATTCAAACCCCCCTCACCACGAAAACCTTCTAGAATTTGTACAACAATGTTGTCATCGTTGGTGGTACCTCGTCCATCGGGGGATTCACCGATCGGCTGCAGCGCGATCTAAGTCTCAAGACACCATCGGTTTGTTTGTCATTTAGAGGTGGAGGAATTACACTTTCCATTGTTCTAGAGCATGAGACTCAAGGTCAACTTTCCTAGCTCACTCGTTGAACGAAGATTTTCAAGCTGGGTCGGAGGGTCGATCCTCGGATCACTGGTGAGTCACCCCTTGTTGTAGCATGCAGGCGGGGATTGAGTCAATTTATCCCAATGTCATATCACAACAAATTAAATGTGTGTGGCTCTCTCCTACTGGACGATACATTAGCTTCGTGGGGTTTGCCATGAATATTCTCAGGAATATGCAGTTGGTGTCCTCATTGATGTTTAAGGACTAGAAGTGGCAACAGGGACTCACTGCGAGATTGGGTTGACGCCTGCTTTGGCGTTAAGTGTGTGACGCGAACATCTACTAGCCGATTTCCCGACCCGGCACAGAGTAGCTTAAATTGGGTCATCTATCCGTTTGACAATTTCCTATTTTTGTCCCCTGACTTCGATGTAAACTTGTTTGTATCCGTTTAAGGGAACCTTCCAACAGATGTGGATCTCGCGCCACGAATACGAGGAGTCGGGCAAATCGTGTGTGGAGAAGAAGTGCCCCTAGGCTTGGGAGGCGTCGACATTTCCGAGTCTCCTTTGTGTCTTTTATCTAAGTGTATAATGTCGCATTTATTCAATTACTGTACACACACATGTATAAACCCTCTTCAATAGCTTTTTATTTTTGTCCGGATCGGTTGGTTTGTGTGTTCCTTCGGGTTGGATTGAAAATGCTAGATTTTTAAAAACAAAATGACCACCACAATTTTGTGTTCGAGTGGATCCACCGGCTATCATCAATGGGTGTTATCTAGGATTTTGCGCAGACGAAGTCGTCCCAGATGCCGCACTAATTCAATCTGGCGATGGATATTCTGTTCGTTGGACCAGCTTGGTGCGGTAAAGTGACGAGGAATACGTTGACGCATCCCTTCTGGACCGTCGTGTCAAGATATTGCGGCGCACAAAGTGGGTCTGATCACGGGAAATACGAATCGAATTACGCTTCCGATCAATCTATTTTGTGAACCCGTGTCCAAAGGATTGAGATCAAATAAGAGGATCAATACGTCAGATGCTCGAAACGGTTTCCAGCTGCCCAACTGCAGATGGAGCAAAGATTGCGGGAGGCAAGGCTTACCGGGTTCAAGAAAATCGCGAACCGTGGCTGCCCATGAATTGCTATCGGAGACTAACAGATTGTTGTCCAGTCCAGGGGTTCTATGTCGACTTTGATCGTGTCTGCCCACGGATTTTTGTTATCCGCCGATCCGGTAGCGCCAACCCTGGAAAAGTGAAGCCGAAAGGTCGGTAGCTGACCGACATATAACGCGGAGAAACCACTGTAGCCGAAAGCGTTGTTGAAGGACTTATCTTGTTAGCACAGCGACGTCTTATTTAGTCGTTTGAGGTGGATGTCTGGTGCCGCTGGAGAATATCAGTAATCGGAAGCAGACACCTGAATCCTCTTGGGTCAGTCAGTTTTCCACGCAAATTGGGTATCGATTAGCAGACCAACTTGAAGGTGGAACGTAAAAGTGGCAAATGCTTAAAATCCTCTCGAAACATAGTGAACGCGTTTGGATTTGGGTGGAGGAGCTCGACGGTGGCTAACAATTTGCCGCCGCATGGTACAGTATCGTGCGAACCCTCAACAGCCCAAAATATAGTGCCTTATCAGCAACGACTCGGTCTAAAATCAGCTTCTCTTTTGGTTGTCAAGAGATGTGGAGATCCGTAGTAAAACACACCGCGCCGTTGGACGATGAGGATAGCTATTTCTTCCCCGATTTCGTCTGTCAGCTCGTGAAGAGGTACCCGCAAGTCGGAAACATCGGGCGGTGCCAATTGACCGACAAAGTCAGGCGTGGATATAAATAGATCACTAATTTCTCGTATCGAACGTGCCGATTGAAATATAGGTCTAGTGATTCACCTTATGCCGTTGCCATCAAAAAAACAAACACACCCCCGGCTTAAGGTGACCACGAAGCTCTATGTTTTCTACAATCACGTCACGGTATTTCAATTGTGTTTACTTCTATTATGGGTTCGCTTTGAATATTAGACATTTCAAACCTCTAGGCGCTAGACAGTTTTCCCCGTCGTTTCGGGATAGTCTGTAGATACGGTTTCTTTTTACTTCAACCTAGCGGGTAAAGAGGCTTTCCATCTTCTCAGAGACTTATGCTTTCCATATAACCCAGAGGCAATAACGACAGATGAGCTTGTAGCGACCACGAAAACCAGACTACATGATTTTCTTCATCGTCCGTAAGGAATCCGCCTACATAAATCACCTCAGAAAACGATAGAAAAACCTTTTATAATAATGTGAAATCCTCGACCGATTTGGTCATTCCGAACGTCAACCTTACTACGATATTATGTACTTGTATCGAACGACACGAACGTTTCCTGAACGTGTTCCAAGTACTTTGGCACCATTTTCCTTCGTCAATTTCGCAATATAATATCCAAACGATTTACCGTCTTCCGCGAGGCCTGACAGCAGTCTGCCCTCCTGAACCTCGCTGACTTTGCCCCCTAGTGATTCCTTTTGTTTGTAATCGTCCCTTTAA
Source organism: Proteocephalus fallax (assembly GCA_028672205.1). Lineage (NCBI taxonomy): Eukaryota > Metazoa > Platyhelminthes > Cestoda > Proteocephalidea > Proteocephalidae > Proteocephalus > Proteocephalus fallax. The sequence continues at coordinate 28,448 of JAPUBX010000577.1, forward strand.
GGTACTCTTTATTGTATCTCTTCCCCTGACGACGAAGAGTCTAAGAGGGGAGCCATGCAGTGACCGTAAATGATGTGTTAATTTATTGCATGACATCCATTAGACTGGAACCTCATTGTCTAACGCACACAACAGCGCATGCTGTGACCTTAACGTGGATAAATTAAGACAATGTCGACGACACTTGGCCGGCCTACCAGTTTTTACCACGACACGCCCCATGCGTGTCCAGACAGGACTCGCTACGCAACGGGCGCTAGACATCGCGCCTTGTCGGCGTTTTCGGCCCAAGTCGGGCCCTAACTATTGTTTGAATTATAAACAATACCATTCATTCCCGACTTTCGTCTTTGGCCATCGTGCCATTCAGATTTTTGGGCCACGAAGTCTTCGAATTAGCTTGTTGGTTAAGGTGTAGTGACCTTAAAACCCCCCTTCTGTTTTAAGACACACGAACCGATTTCCGCCCACGAACGCTCGAGCGCCGACTTAACGTTTGGCCTTTGTATTATTAAATCAAGAAAACAATCTTGATTATACTTTGGTTGGTGTTCTCTTTCATTATCCTTTTTAGACGCGTATGTCATAAAAAGGTTTAGCGGGTTAAGTTATCGTCGAACTGCGAATCACGACATTGGCGAGCATAATTGTTTTCGGATTTTCTTCTGATGAGCGCCCCCATTGAGCAATCTCCCGACGTATTTGCCGTTTCTATTAAAATTCTACCTCCGCGGAAGAGCGATATAGAGGCATGGCTTTCGGTCGTGGAATCCCAATTTGCGGCGAAAGGAATTGTCGCCGAGAAAACTAAATTTCATTACGCAGTTGCGTCACTGACGGAAGACCTAGTTGCCCGTTTACGTCACATCATCGTTGCACCACCAGCAGACAGCCCGTACACTGTGCTAAAAACATCTCTTATTCGGCAGTCTGCGACAACAAGGACACAGCGCTACAACGCTCTCTTTAATGAACAGGAACTGGGTGATGAGAGACCGTCGCAACTGCTGCAGCGCCTGGAAGCCTTATTGGTGAACCAAGACGTCAGCGAATGTATCATTCGCCACCTGTTCACCCAAACGTTGCCCCCGGTCGTCAGAGCTTCTTTGGCTACCCTCCCACCCACGCTGCCGCTGGTCGAGTTAGGCGAGTACGCCACTGAAGCCACCGATGGCCGTAAACACAAGCAAACAAGACGACACGCTCTGCTGGTATCATCAGTGGTTCGGGTCCAAAGCAAGGAGCTGTCGTTCTCCATGTTCTTGGTCGGGAAACGGAGAGGCCAGGCAGTGAGTGCGGCTTTCACTCCGCCTGGCAAATACACACCCAGCCGCATTCTCTTTGTGAAGGACGTCGAACGCGGTCGCCGCTTCATGGTGGACTCTGGCGCTGACGTGAGCGTAATTCCCCCTCTATGTCTGACCGTTTACAGCTTGACACCGATTTCGTCCTCCAGGCTGCCAATCGAAGTAACATCAAAACTTACGGCCAGCGTGCGCTTCGTCTCGACCTCGGGCTGGGGCGCATTTTCCCTTTCACATTCATCGTGGCTGATGTCCCTCATGCGATCTTAGGTGCGAACTTCCTTTTCACGTTTGACCTATCTGTCAGCGTCCGACAAAAGAAACTCGTTGACGAATCAACAGCAACGGTAGTCTCTGGATACACAGCAATGACCTCGATCCGTCAACTCACCCACATTCCTGTCCCCTCTCTCTACAAGGCCCTTCTCGGTCAATTTTCCGATCTCCAAAACTTGAACCGAACACGACAGAAGCCACCACACGACATAGTCCACCATATAACGACCACCGGCCCTGCCACATTTCAGCGTTATCGCCGTCTCGACCCAGCAAAGAGACACATAGCACAAAAGGAATTCGAACGAATGATGGAGCTTGGAATCGCACGCCCGTCCGATAGCAAGTGGTCATCCCCGCTCCACATGGTTAAGAAGACCACACCCGGGGATTGGCGTCCTTGTGGCGACTATCGAGCCCTGAACGCAGTCACAGTTCCTGACCGCTATCCTCTGCCGCACATTCACGACTGTGTCTCGTTCCTACACGGAAAGAAGATATTCTCCACAATAGATCTGGTCCGGGCGTATCACCAGATACTGATCGCCCCTGAGGACATCCCGAAAACGGCAATCACCACTCCCTTTGGATCATTCGAATTCTTACGGATGCCGTTTGGGCTCAGAAACGCTTCCCAAACCTTTCAACGCTTCATCGACTCAATTCTTCGCGGTTTCGACTTCTGTTGTGCTTATATCGATGACATTCTAATAGCCAGCAAAGACGAAGAAGAGCACCTGCGACATTTGGAAATGATCCTTCGGGGCCTGGATGAACATGTGCTCGTGGTGAACCCCGAGAAATGCCATTTTGGCCGAACCGAAGTAAGTTTCCTGGGTCACTTAGTAAATTATCTGGGGGTTCGACCACTGGACGCGAAGGTAACAGCGGTTGCTGACTACCCGGAGCGCAGCACAAAGCGTCAACTTCGAAAATTCCTCGGGATGCTGAATTTTTACCGACGTTTCATCGCCGATTTTGCCGAGATGGCCTCGCCGTTAACCCCTCTGACCTCCAGCGGAAACGGTCAGGTTAAACTGTCACCAGAACAGAGTGCAGCCTTCCAGAAGTTGAAGGCTAGTCTCGCTGCCGCGACCTTATTGGTTCATCTGCGCCCTGATGCCCAGCTATCTTTGATGGTAGATGCTTCGAACACTGCAGTCGGCGCTGTACTAAACCAAAGGGACGAGCATCGGTGACAACCACAAGCGTTTTTTTCGAAGTCTTTATCACCAACGGAACGCCGATACAGCACCTTCGGTCGTGAATTATTGGCGGCTTACCTAAGCGTAAAGCATTTTCGCCATTTTGCGGAAGGTGGCCGCATTCTAATTTTCACGGACCACAAACCGTTGATTCATGCCATGGCCTCCTACTCTTCTCGCTACAACGAACGCGAGATCCGACAACTCGATTTCCTCTCCCAGTTCGACCTGGAATTCCGTCATATCCGCGGCGCAGATAATGAGGTTGCCGACGCCCTTTCGCGCATCGAGTTGAACAGTCTGCAGCTTGCTAATGGTATCGACTACGAGGAGATGTCTGACGCCCAGCAACACGAGGGTATTCGAATTGGGCCCGACGACACAGCCCTTATAAACCTTACTCTCCCGCGGTCTCAGCGTTCTCTGCTCTGCGACAACACCAAAGCTTCCCCTCGCCCGCTAGTTCCGCAATGCATGCGGCGCCAAGTTTTCGAAATGGTTCATGGTCTCTCGCACCCTGGTATTCGCGCAACCACCCGACTAGTGGCTGAAAGGTTTTCGTGGAAGGGATTGCAAAGGGACGTCCGCCTGTGGACACGGGCATGCCTTCGGTGTCAACAGGTAAAAGTCAATCGTCACACCAGGGCACCGATCGGCACGTTCGACGCACCCGACGCACGGTTTAGCCACGTTCATGTGGATTTAGTCGGCCCGTTACCCTCGCCCAGGGGTTTTCGCTATTTGCTGACTTGTGTAGATCGCTTAACCCGTTGGTGCGAAGTTATACCGCTAGCGGACATCGGCGCAGAAACGGTCGTTCTCGCCTTCCTGCATAACTGGGTGGCGCGCTTCGGATCTCCGCGTCGTTTGATAACCGACCGAGGTGCACAATTCGAACCAACGCTTTACCATCCCGCGGCCAATGGGATGGTTGAGCGTCTCCATCGAACACTGAAGTCCTCCCTCATGGCTCAGGATGACCGAGAACATTGGGTAGACAATTTGCCTCTCGTCCTGCTTGGCATTCGTGCGACTTTTAAACCCGACGTCGACTCCTGCCCGGCGGAATTGGTCTACGGTGCAACTCTCCGCTTACCGGGTGAGTTTGTTAACCCAAGAGCAGCTGAGCCGTCCCTGTTTGTCTCCGATGTTCTTCAGAGGCTACGCAGTTTTGCTTGGAGCGTTCGGACTAAAGAAACCAGACCCCAGAAGTCAGGCTCCCAGGTCAACCCACAACTGCAAAAGAGCACCCACGTTTTTCTTCGTTGTGATCGAGTCCGTCGTCCTCTTGAACCACCATATGATGGTCCTTATCCGGTACTTTCCCGTTCGGATAAAACGTTTAAAATATCCATGAATGAACGCCATGAAACGGTTTCAATTGATCGACTCAATAATGTGCCAATTCGCAATCCGCCCGAACTGACTGACCAACCGAACGACGCGATTTCCCCAGAAAATATATTGTGCCATCTTCTCATGCCCCTGCCCGAATCGGTCCGCAGCCGCCTGACGCATTGACGACCACACGTACACGAAGCGGTCGCGTCAGCCGCACACCCCCGCATCTAAAAAACTTTGCCCGTTAATTAACCGTCTGTTAACTTGCGGCCCCACCAGCCATCCTTATTGTATCTTTTCCCCTGTCGACGAAGAGTCTAAGGGGGAGCGCTGTAGTGACCTTAAAATCCCCCTTTTGTTTTAAGACACACGAACCGATTTCCGCCCACGAACGCTCGAGCGCCGACTTAACGTTTGGCCTTTGTATTATTAAATCAAGAAAACAATCTTGATTATACTTTGGTTTTGTTCTCTTTGATTACCCTTTTTAGACGCGTATGTCATAAAAAGGTTAATCTTTTCACGCCAAAGGGTTCCCTTTTATTGATCCCGTTCAGGACGAACATTAATTTAAAAGACATTAAAGACTATGAATAATTGGAATATATAAACGATTTAAATGTTTTTGCTTCCAAAAAACACCTAAATATGTTCATATTTTAGTGAACGCATGCTGGTGTTTGACTGTGTTTAAAGTAATCAAGCATGCCCATGCCGACAATAGCGCATCATTTGGAGTTTATTGGCGGCCTGATATTTCAGAGGTAAATATCTCTATCCGAATTATAATTTTAAATTTGGTTTTATTTATCGTATCGAATTTAAATATTTTGTTGGAAGCATGTTAAGGTTTAAATCTGCCGATTGAGAACCTAGATCTTATATTAAATTCGGTGGATTTTGTATTTTCGCCGAGACACGTATATTGACCTAAACTGTTTTTATGAATTGAAACTCGTATAAGTTAATGAAATTTCTTATTGAAGAGCCCACTTTTTCGATTCAAATATATGAATATATGTAATATTTAACATAGTGTGAAGCGGTTGTTTCGTTGAAGTCATTGAACCCGCTTTGTAGAAGACGATTGTTAATTACCTTGCGTATACATATAATTGATACGTTATAACCAACAAATGACACGTGTCATGGGTGTCGGAATATTTAAATCACAGTCTTCTCAACCGTTGGTAGAAATTCTGTCATATTTTTCGTCACTGTCTGAGATATATGTTATTTTGTCGGGTATTCACATTTACTGATTCGATGCGGACATGTCGGCTGTTTAGAGCCTCAAACAAAAAAGTAAACGAATGAAATACCTCTCTGTTTTTCTACAAAATTAACCAGATAAAAACCATACAGAAAGGTGAACACGTGTATTTAGCTGTTTCAGTTCCCTATTTTTCCCTCCTTACGTGCAATTATAAATGAGAGAACAATATTGGAACAATAAAAATTACGCCTTATTCATGGAAACGGTATTAATAAAATATTAATTGAAATGTTGGTTGGGAAATGGGGTCGTTTTTGCGGAATTGAGGCGGAACTGACTTCTCTCAGATGCAAGAAAATTTCATCCGATTGGTAAAAAATAATGGGGTGTTGTGTTGCAAAGGATGCGTGAAGTTGAGAGGCAGGAGAATATGAATTTGTGATTCGGGTCACTAACTTAACAATAAGGGAGATGATAGATTTCAAGGAAATTATACAAAATCGGGTTATGTTCAGGCATCAATAAATTATACTAAACAGAAGGACGACTTCGGGTGATAGAATACATTTCGCTAATCTCAATTGCTGTAGTATATTTTTTTACAATGAATCCTGTCCACGCTTCAATCCCGAATTCAACGATTTTCTTCTTTAATAGCTTCCAGCGTTAATTACGTGAAATGTTTTTTTCTCGTGAACCCTGTTTCCCATTGTGTCATAAAATCACCAATGAAATTCTTGCTTGTCTCCGAATGAATGCGTCGCCATGCCTGGTTCGACATATCCTTACGATTTATGGCGTAATCGGCAGCATCTGTACTGTTGATATTTAGGTGTTTTGAGTTTCGATAGCTATTTTTGAATCCCATCACCGTTTCAAAACACAAGCTTATAAAAACAATTTTTCTTCATTTACTAATAATTTTGTTTCTTAAAACGTGAACATATGGTGGTTCATTTATTGCGCCATGTGTGGGCACCACCCAATTTATTTTGTTACAGGCCAATGTTTGTCTTTTAGGATACTTACTAAAACGTCTAACATAAAACTCAGAAACTACCACGAAATAATATCGAATCTTGACTCGGGCAACGTACCTTCGTCGCCTCATATTTTTATGGGCAAACAAAATCTATAAGTAGAGATTATTGTATTACGCCAGTTAATTAATCGTTTTCAAAACAGTTAGTGTTCATTCGATGTCTATCCATCTCTGGGATTTATCGATTCTAATTTAAACGCCTGTCATCTGTGATAGAGTCGACCAATTATAATCGCCATCTCAATTTTCTGGAAAATATAATAATAATAACGTCGTTATAATCGCGGATAGCCTTTGGTTCTGCAGCATGGAAAACGCAAATAACTTAGTTGTAGCCTTGAAAATTCTGCAACTGTTGGATTCCAGAATTAGCGGCTATTTCCAGTGCGCATCCTCTCGCCTTCACAATGCATCTATTTCCACAAACCATTTTAAAAATTCAGTTCTCTGGCATAATTCGAGAATATACGTAATCCCGCCCACCAACTAGGCTTTTTCCCCTTCTTAGAAGTGCGCATTCCCCAAACATCGCCACCTAGGTCACCCATCATCTGAAGTGAAATAGCCATCCACCGCCATGGTTCAGCAACGAAAGTCCAGCGTGAGGGCTGGCTCAATGCGTCCCTCGCTCTTCGATGTCTCCGTCAACGACCTGCAACGACTCATGGAGTCTCGGGGCGCAGCCAGCACGAAATTCCTCAAAGATCGCTACGGCGGCGTTCAAGGACTATGCAAAAAGCTCAAAACCTCTACTCATGATGGTGAGTCCTCATTTTCCTCCTTGTCCATACCCTCCGCCATTCTCGGCGAATTATGTTACGAATTATTTGTCGCCTCCCGCTCCTCCTTCTCCCCCATCCTTCTCTTTCTCCTCCCCCCTCCCCCCATCTTTAATCTCACTTGCAAAGACCGAAACGGCGTGTAGCGCGTTGCTTAAGTGCTGAGATTCAGTTGGTTTAGTAGTGTCCACAGAGTGGGTCTGGGGTGGCCGAGTGGTGGAACCTGGCATTGGGAAACATGCCATCTGGGGTTGTGCCTTTAAAAGAACTCTAGTAAACCTTTGTCTCTCTCACTCTGGTCAATAGCAGTGCTTATCGTTCTCAACAAATCAGAGGAAAATTACGAGTGAATTATACTTGCATTATTCTACTACTACTGCTGCTGCTATTGCTGCTCCGAGTACTTCTACTACTACTTCTCCTACAGCTGCTTCCACTACAAAAACCAACGAATGATATTTAAGGCGCAACTAACCAGCTGCACGCCACGTCATAGCCTCCTCCTCCTCTTCCGCCTCTTCCTCCTCCTATTACCTCTCTCGTGGGGAGAATTGGAAAGAATAATTAAAGTGGAATTTTCAGTGCTGGCCGTGATGGCGGAACCCGTCTAATTGTTCGCCACTGACCAATTACGAGGCGTCGATTTTAATGTCATGGGTCTGCTACAATTATAGTTTGTGCGTGCGTGCGTGTGCGGGTGTGGTGTGTTTCCTGGAGTTGTGGAATCGCGTAAATGTCATCACACACGATTTTCCACGATGATCCATGTCTACATTCCTTGGCGTGCCCAAGTAAGGCCTGTGGTTCTCATAATGGAATCAAGCATCTATGGTTTCTTTGATGATTTGTTTAGTAGGGCGTAAAATACGGTTGATGGGAGGCGTGTGACGAGATACCAATTGCTTACCAATTGAGCCGGAAAGCGTTGAAAATGGAAAGCAACCATGAAGCCGGCTTTTCCTCTAGTGGGAGAAATTCGCGCGAATTCGAATTTTGAATTTGTTCTCCCGTTCGCCTTCGTGCGCTGGCAATTGCCGGCCGCGGGCTGGTGCGAGGAGTAGGAGGAGGAGAAGAAGAAGAAGAAGAAGGTCTACTCCAAGCTTCGACGGCCTGAAAGGAGGTAGTTACGTTCAACCGCTGGTCGAGAATATTCATGCAAATGTCATTAAAAACGACACCCTTGAAGCCGAATCACGACACCCTTGGAAGAGGTTTTAGATACGCAGATGATGGCGGTTCAGCTCGCGATAGAAATTGGTTACTGGGAGGCTGGGTGTGGGTTGTCGCAAAAGCCAAATTCAGAGAGATTATTCCTTTTCTTTTTTCCTTTCCCGAGGTCTCTCCGGATCGGACTACCAGGAGCGGCGGGAGACCTTCGGGGCCAACGTGATCCCCCCGAAACCGCCCAAACACTTTTGCACCCTCGTTTGGGAAGCCATGCAGGACGTGACCCTCATAATTCTCATCGTCGCAGCCTTTGTTTCCCTCGGCCTCTCTCTCTACACCCAATGTGAGCATTGTCTTCTCCTCCTTCTCCTCCTCCTTCGCCCACACCCCCACCTTCACGCACGCCTCATTTTTTACACCCTCCTTTTTGATTCTAAAATGCCAACGCATGCCTTGTCTATGTTTTTTTCGTAATAGGCAACGACTATATCGTGTCGGGCGTTTCGAGGCGTTAACCTCTGAAGATTGCTGTAATCCTAGGGAAATGTTAAATGTTTTGGCTTGCCGCTGATGTTTTTGAAGAAGTGGAATGCCAAATGTGACTCACCAAAGTCGGGAAAATTCGATCGATCGTGCTCGATCGCGGTATGATAACCAACAGCCTCTTTTTTGCCGACCTCTCTTTGCTCGACAGGAGTCCGTACGCTCTAGTGGCCGCTTTGGAGCGCACTCGACCGAATCTAAATTTCACTGATTTGCTTTCTTCTGATCCGTCTCCCGATTTCTGCTCAGATTTCGGTGTTATTAACGATGATCCCCGTTGCTGGGATCACCCACGCGCAGGCTCTTTCTCTCAAGGTGATCTAACCTACCGTGTCAACCTACCGTAGTCCTCCACCCACACAACACCACTTGGCTTCACACATTTTTCGCATACAGAAAAACGTTGGTCGCAAAACAGAGATGCCCATTACGATGTGGACCACTGCGCGAAATATGCTGTCGTTTTTACAGCGTTGGCTTTTGCATCCCGAACTGCGTTTATCTAGCGCAATTTTACCCTGACTACCGCTTGGGGACTTTTCCTATTGTCCATCTTCAAATTTTTGACGGCGAATCAATCCCAATCGTCGTCGTCATCGTTATCAGTCGTGGCGCAGTTGTGGCACAGATTCCTCCGCCGCTATGGCACCAGAGAGATCTGTTTTGGTGTGGCATTCTTTGGTGAATGGGCGGCCAAGCTTGCGCAATTTTCCCGACCCCGTCCCTCCACCCCCAGCTTCCCATCTCTCTTAATTCTGCGGAGCTAAAGAAGGACTAGTTTGGCGATTTCCAATCCTGAGTTCAGGCTCTAGGACACCACTTTAGTGTTTCGTTATCCTTGCGCGATATTGTGAAACTCCTGAGCGTGGGTTTTGACACACATTGTTTAGAAGTTTCCGTAATCTCGCATGACACTCCATCCTTGAAATAACCAATCAACGAGAATGTTTCCTTTTAGTCGTTTATATGGGGCTATCTCCTCCTCCCGGTTAAATGTTTTAGTACGAACCCACCGCCGAAATTTCCCATTTGGTCATGGGAGGGTATTTCTCACCTTGATGGCTTGCTTGGTGCGAAACTCCCCTCCCATTAGAGGATGAACCGGCTTAATGAATGTCACGAATTGTTGCCGCCCACGCACGGCGATCGGAGGCTGCCAGGCCGGACCAGATGGAGAACCCAGTTCTGTTTCCCGTAGACCGACTGCATTCCCAATCGCTCCACGTCCGTTTTGACTGTGTCAATCCATGTTTTTTGTTGACCGTCGCTCCGACAGCACCTACCTGGTTCTGATGGCGGCGAAATACGGAAATAAAATAGCTCCAGGCGCCGACGTTGGAGAGCTGTTGTAGTGGTCAGCATCCTCGCTCGGGTTCGATTCCCAGGTCAGACCAGCTGGGGCGGCCTAGGGACGCGGCCACATGCAAAAATATTCCCGACAAAAAACGTTATGGCACACACCCCCGTGAAGCCGGTTCATCGCCCGGTATCCGCACGAATGTGGTGATGTGGCCGTTGAGTCGTGGAACAGATCACAGCACTTGTCGCGCATCGTCGTCGTCGTCCTTCTTGTCGGCTTCATAGATGTCGCAACTTTGATGATATTTGCATCTTGAGCATCCCCAGCGTCAGTTACCGGTATTTGATGGTTGACAGACCTTGGAGTAACCCTCCTCCTCCTCCTCCTCCTCCTCCTCCTCCTCCTCCTCCTCCCTCCTCCTCCTCCTCCTCCTCCTCCTCCTCCTCCTCCTCCTCCTCCCTCCTCCTCCTCCTCCTCCTCCTCCTCCTCCTCCTCCTCCTCCTCCGCCTCCTCCTCCTCCTCCTCCTCCTCCTCCTCCTCCTCCTCCTCCTCCTCCTCCTCCGCCGCTAAAGGAAAACTACTACGAGATTGACCCTACAGACACCAGGACTGGACATTATACTAGTAGGATAGGTTGAAATCGATTTCTCAACCTCCTCCTATTACCTCTCTAGTGGGGAGAATTTGAAAGAATAATTAAAGTGGAATTTTCAGTGCTGTCCGTGATTGCGGAACCCGTCTAATTGTTCGCCACTGACCAATTACGAGGCGGGATCTGCCCACAGATGTTGGATCAATCGCACCTTCAGTTGCCGGCCTACTTTCCGGAAGATCTGTGGTTCTTTGCATCACATCGGATGCAATAATTATATAATTGGAAGACCTGTCCAAATTCCTGTCGTGATGCACTTTTCAATCGCATCGCACACACGCGCGTGCATGAAATGTGCACTCCCAGATCTCCAATTGCTACCCTAATTCTGTGTTGGCCAATCAGGATTAAGCGTTATTTATTTTGTCCCAGAAAATTGTTTCAATGCACCGCTTTTTATAATTGGTACACTATTTAATCAGGCTGTGTTTCCTGCTGGGTGGGCAAGATACAAAAGCCATTCCAACCCGTCAGCCCCCAGCGTAACGGTTTATTTTATTGAAAATGGCAAGAAAGAAGGGAAAAGAATGATCGGGATCTATAAATAGTAGCCAAGACGATACACAAAGACTCCCCACCACCACCGCCGCTGCCCGTCCCGACGTGTTTACACCTCCCCCCCCCACACACGTTTATAGTAGTAGGCAGAGCAGAGTCGCTCACCACAACTGCCTTTTTTCCTGGGGCGCTGGGCGTGAAGTGTTTAGAGCTACAGAACTTCTGGGGGTAACAGAAGTGCGTCACAATCGCTTCTGACCTGACAGCAGCCTCCGATCGCCGCGCGTGGGCGTCCACGATTCGCGACACCCATGAAGCTGTCGCCGGCTGTCATCCTCTGGCAGCAGGAGCAGCTGGCCGTCCCAAAGAAGAAGCTGTGCTGCTGACACGGCAAACTGCCGGTGATGCTGCCGCAGACCACTGGGTATCTTGTCCTGCGGACATTCGCTATTTCGTGCGTGAAATAATCTCCGACGGCGATGAGGACTGTTTATCCACTGACTTGTTTACGGCCATCCCGCAGTCCTCATTCATAATTAATGTCAACGCATTTGCGGTTGACACTCGCGGATTTCTTTACCTCTCTCTAATAAAACAAGGTCTTCCCTGTCGCATAGGGGGCGGAGAGAGGATACCAGCATCCTCCTCCTCCTCTTCGTAGTCAGTGATTGTTCTCCCTCCAACCAGTTTAGGCACACGATAAAGCGTAATTAACGTTCCTCTATATTTAAGATCGGTTATCATATATCCCTCTGTACAGCCCGGGTATGCTGAATATTATGGTGGTTGCGTTTGCCCGATTATTGGTCTTCTGTTGAGGTGGAATCGTGAATAAATAGCGGTATTTCCTAAATATGAATTGAGTAGTATGTTGCTTTAAAGCGTGTTTTATACTGACGTCCTACGCCGGTCTGCTTAATTCCTTATCAGCCGGGGCTGGTTGTCAAAATTCGTCGGCATCGCTCTTTGAGTTGACGTGGCTCCTTGATTCAACTGTCCAGGGACGAGCCCATTGGGGATCCTTGATCCAAAATACTTGGATCAGTTCTTGTAAGGAGCACCCCAGAGACATCGAAACATCATCCCCGACCGCGTTGTAAATCGGAGGCTGTGCAGCAATAACTACCGCGCCTCCCATTGCTCCGAGAACCTGGGAAACCGATAAGGATTCTGAAAAACCCAAAGTTTCTACGAGGCTGAAGCGCTCTTGGCGAGACTGAATACGCAACCGACCGTGGTGTCTAGACTGAACGGTCTTCGCGCGCGGGTCCAATCAAAGTGGAGTTTGTTTCTATGGTTTATGACGAGGAGATGATGCGTGAGGTACAAAGGGAATTTCGTGTGAAGCAATGAGCGATTTGACGAGCCCATAATTTACGAGCAAGTCAGAAACGCAAAACCCAATTTATTAATAAATTAGGCTATACCGAAAAGACTCCAATCAGAATGCCCCAAGCGCTCCCTGCAATCTTCGATTTAGCGGCGCGATCTGTGGCAGATCAGGAACATCCCTGGCAGTCGGAATCAGACTGGGGAACCCGGTCCAACGCCCAGTGTCCGCACGAATGTGATGATGTGGCCGTTGAATCGTGGAGCAGATCGCGGCACTTGTCGCGACTCTCTGTTGTCTCAGACACCGAACAAAAGCCTGTACCCTGCTGACCTATTCGTGTTTTGCTGCTTTGATGGTATTTTCTCCGTCGCTGACATTTCGCAGGTGTTGCTTTGGATATGAAAAATGGCAACCTTTAATGCCGCCGTTAATAAAAGTGCATTCACCAAACGAACCTTTCACGTGGCGCCGAGGTCTGACTCTCGTCACGTGTCGTCACTAGTGACCTCGGTGGGGTTTAATTGGGGCACTCGATGGAGGCGACATCTCTGCCCGTTTACTGTACATCGCCAATTCTGCGTTTCTCAGGTTTTCGAAGGCTGTGAGATTACTTCTCAATTACGGGTTTCTCCTTTGTCCATTGTCCGTTCGCATCGTCGTCGTCGTCGTTCTTCTTGCCGGCTTCATAGATGTCGCAACGTTAATGATATTTGCATCTTGAGTCTTAAGAGTACCCAGCGTCATTGAACAGTTTGGGAGCATCCAGGCGCACCCCTCGTATTTTCTAATCTTCCTCCCCCTATCCATCACTCCCCAGCGTCAGTTGTCGGTATTTCATCAGACCGGTGGTTAACAGACCTTCTTGGAGTTGCCATCCAACCCTCCACTCATCGGAGCAAATTTCGTTTGGTTTATTCGGTCCCTTCTTATCGCGGCTATTTTGTCACCTCCGCTCCCGCTGCAATCGCCTCTCAGTAAAAACAGGTCTTGGTCTTGTTGACTGTTTCCTACCTCGCCCAACGCTACCATAACAACCCAACCAACTTTCAAATCGGATGCTGTTTATGCTGACAGTCCTAAACACAACATTCCCTCTCGGTGTACCCCCCCCATTAATAGCACGCAAAGACCGTTTCTCGTATTATACGTATTCCACGGTATTATTTTTCCTCCTCCTCCTCCTCCTCCTCCTCTCCTCCTCCTCCTCCTCCTCCTCCTCCTCCTCCTCCTCCTCCTCCTCCCTCCTCCTCCTCCTCCTCCTCCTCCTCCTCCTCCTCCTCCTCCTCCTCCTCCCTCCTCTCCTCTCCTAAATCCCCCTACGCTGTCTTAGTATAATCGTCAGGGCGGGGCCAGGAAAACAGCCGGCGAACATACGAGGAGAAGGAAGTGGTGGTGGCGGTGGTGGTGGAAGAAGAAGAAGAAGGAGGAGGTAGTCTATTGTGTCACTCCTTCTTGGGCGCCTCCACCCACACGCAGTATGCCTACTTAGGATTGCTTATCATAGGAACGCGCGGCTCCACTGGGCGCCAGATAGTCGATGGGAGCTGGTGTATCCTGATAAAAAGGCCCGACGCCAAATGGATTCTTTGTTTATCTGTGTGTGTGGGGCGGGGAGGGTGCAAAACTCACCTGATCTTTGAAGTTGGCGGTCATTAGTGCGATGCAATCTAATCGGGGCTGTAATTGCTGTTGTTTTGCGTGTTTACGCGTTTCCGTTGGCTTCTCGCCTGTTTGCGCGTGCATGTCCACCTCTCCTACTTGTCTCTCCGTGAATGGAAATTGCTCTCCGTGGACTCAATTTGAACCATCCTCACCTCATTACCGACCCAGCAACCCTCGCAGTTTATGGGCCCACCATCCTCTATTTGACACCAAAAGCAGCCTCCGTTTCTGACCTTGCCAGTCTGCATCATTCGATTTCCCCAAACGCCCTCGTGGTTAATGTCGCCTTAACTGTCAAACGGATTATCAATTCCGTTGGGGAAGGGACGCTATTTAGCCTCTACAAATCCACCGCAGGCCGACTTTCACGGATGCATCCCTTCTGCCAAGGAAACGTGTATCTCACCCCCAACTGGGATTGGAGATTCGCAAATATTAACCACAGCCACTGCCACCCCAAAAAATCTGAAGTAACTGTTGCGCGTCTGTTTCGAATTTGTGTCTCCTGTAAAGTTGGTACGGCGCGCAGTTGTGTATGCGCTTGCCCCTAATTAATTTATTTGAGGCATTGGGGGTGACTGGGGGCTTATTTGCCCATTTGACATTCCCGAGGCACTTTTATTAGACGCCGATATGCCTGCTTGCTGCGGTTAACGAAGTTTATTGAGCCCCAGTTCCATAACTAACAGCGGAGGGCAGTTGCTGTTGTAATGTAGAGAATTGCGTCGGTTTATGCAAAGAAGATCCGAATGTATTCACAGTCGCCACCACCACCACTACCACCACCACCCGTGTTTCATTAGCATCTGGTGACGCATTGACACGAATTCCGCGGAAGAGAAAGGCGTTCTTTGGAATTTCACCAATGACTCCCCACATCTCGAGAGAAGTGTTGTTTGGCGCTCTCGGGCGTTTTAACGAACTGCATAAATCAGTTGGTCGGACCCCTGATTGCGGATGACGTCACCGATGTGAGCAAATGTCGAACGGCAACGTCGACAGCCCTAGGAATGCGTTCCAGCAGCTGCGAGTGCGAGTGGAAGCTGTGAGGTTGCGTCGCCACCCACCACATCTTAAACGACGGCTGTGAAACCGGTCGTGCGTGGCGGCGACGATTCGAGAGGCTGTCGGCTCATCCTCTGGCAGGAGTTAGCCTCGCCAAAGAAGACGATTGCGTGTTACGATCGACGAGAACTCTCGAAACGGATCGGTCTACACACACACCCACCCACCCAAAACGGGTACTTACGACTTGCCAGTCTCGGTTCTGTTTATCGCTGCATGATTTCCCATCCCCATTTGGGTGAATGTGGTATCTGAGCGACAAATTGACAACTTCTTCAAAAGGTTTATTCGCCAGACCACAGATATTTTGTCGTTTGAAGTGGCATTCTGGTTATGTTTTAAAGGAGTTTTTCTTATACATGATAGTTGTTTCAAGTCATCTCGCAAACTCCCAGGAGGGTGAGTCTCGGGTTCTTGGTTGGTTACGCGCTCTCAGCGTCTCCCCATCCCCCTGCCCCAACACCCAATTTTGGTTTGGTTACGTTGTCGCTCATGGTCTAATTAATTTTAAACAAAAATTCCAGAACTTGAACTCATTATACGTACGTTTTCACACCCAAAATTGCGTTTTGTTCTGTTCAATTTCCGTTTTTATTGCATTTCTTACAAGTTTGCATCGTTATTTCGTTTTTTTAGTATTATTAGTGTTATCACTGTGAAACATCGTGTCAAGGTCACACAGGTTTTTAGTGCGTCTTCCTCGACAAACGGGGACTACCCAATTAATGGCCCGCTCCGACAATCTGCTTTAAATAAACACGGGATTTATGAGGGGCACTTGTCACCCACCCCCCATCTAATATATAAACCTGGTATCCAATTGTTGTCTGCTTCCCTCTGTTCAAAACTCGTCTCAATCGATCGCAAATCGGAAGACGGCGGCGCTCTGAAGACGGCGGCGCACGCAGCTACTCTCCGCGGAGTTCTGATTGGAGGAGCTGTGGGGGAGATAATTGCATTTCAGCGTGTAATTATTTACACACACACCCATTTTTTCTTGCATACGCGCACAATCACCGAAAAACTGTCAGACAATCTGTTTACGCTTCTCCCCCCCTCTTCTGTATGTCAAAACAACTTCCTCAGCCGGAACATAGTTTGTTTTGTGGTTCAGTTATAACCTCGGAAAGCGTCTTTTGCCATTTCTC
This sequence comes from Proteocephalus fallax, assembly GCA_028672205.1. NCBI lineage: Eukaryota > Metazoa > Platyhelminthes > Cestoda > Proteocephalidea > Proteocephalidae > Proteocephalus > Proteocephalus fallax. The sequence goes on from JAPUBX010000577.1 coordinate 44,979, forward strand.
TAAGCCAGAATAAATTAACTCTTACAGTTTACCGTTTGTGCCTAGAACCCTAGTGACCACCCATGCCGCTATCTGTAAATGAGGGCGTCCTCAGCTTCAATCCAATCAATTTGAGATGGATATCGCCCAGATGGGATTGGGAGTGGGGGTCATGTTTTTGTTTTTGGACAATCTCCTACCTCTTTGATGTACTTGGAAATCATACACCACTCTCTCGAAGTTAGGAACGCAGACTCTGAACGAATTTCCCTCTTTGGCGCACTGGCGATCCTGGGATGAACATTCAATGGACGAGGCGCAAATAGTCTTTTATAATACCACGTGTGGGATCCTGGTTTCATCTTATTTCTTGGGGAATCGCTTCCCTCTCTTATATTCTTATCCATCCTCCCCCCCTCCCTACCCAGACGTCGACTCAGCCAGCCACGACGACTCAGAAAGCAAGGCGGGCTGGATTGAGGGCGCGGCGATTCTGGTCGCCGTGATCGTGGTTGTCATAGTGATCGCCTTCAACGACTGGTCCAAGGAACGCCAATTCCGTGGCCTCCAGAACAAGATCGAATCGGACCACAAGTTCGCCGTCATTCGGAAGGGCCAACTCGAGCAGCTTGCTGTCTCCGATATCCTCGTCGGCGATGTCTGTCAAGTCAAATACGGTTCGTTTCACTCTTTCCCGGTTCATTCTACTGTACTCGCTTGATTGGAGCCTCGATGACCACGAATATCCAGTTTCTCGTGCACAGAGTGTGTGGGTGCATCACTGTTAATCATCGCGAAAAGATTTAGCTCAGAGCCCAAGCTATTGGCCCATTTTTAATTCTCCTCATGCAATTGGTTGGCGCATCCCTTAGTGGGAGATGGCCACAGAAAACACGAAAGTGGTGACAGCGGACATCAAACTCTTCATCAACAAGAAAGGTAGCTCCTAATTCCAGAGAGGATTATCTCACGTGAAAGCTGCGTTTTTGCGAACGGTCCCTCGAGGTTTCGCAGTTATGCAGTGTGAAAAAATAAATTTTCAACGTAGCGTCGTACGAAATTCAGTTCAAGTCTTGGATTGATGTCAGAGCCAATTTGGGTGATGCGGATAATTGCGCTGCTCCTCCTCCTCCTCCTCCTCCTCCTCCTCCTCCTCCTCCTCCTCCTCCTCCTCCTCCTCCTCCTCCTCCTCCTCCTCCTCCTCCTCCTCGTCTCATCCCAATATACCTTTACACACCACCCACTCTTATTTATAGGTTGGTGATTAATGCTCAACACCCGAGACCTTCGTCGGGCAAATCTTTGCCCACACAAACACCTATTTCTCTGTAATACCGTTGGGAGGGCAGATGTGTGTTTCGGAGGTGTTTTATATGTGCCGAACAACCCGATATTGTCTCCTTGGGAATTTAGTTGTCAGTATTTTTTGTTGGTGCCCTACAAAGTCCATTTTATGCGCAACCTGCGGTCACCTCCACCACCACTTCCTAGTCTCCTGGCGAGCACGGATAGAAAATGCCTCGGCCCGAGATACTGTTGTGCGTTTTGTTGGCGTTTTTGTCTGGCGTGGCCGGCATTTGTCATTCGCCCCACCCCCTCTGTCTGAGTAGCCAAAACGACCACTTTAGTTTTATTATGTCGCTAAAAATGTCCCCGGTATCTGTCTCACGGAGTCAGTTGGTTCACCGAATACACCATCGCTATCCTTGTCTCATAAACTGCGGCGGAGGAAGAGAAATAGAAGGAGGTGTGAGTGAGTAGAAGGGGTGGGGGAGGTGGTGGTGGTGGAGGAGGAGGAGCTGGAATGGGTTATGATCATCGTTCAAAAACCTTCTCGAGACATTGCTTACTAGGCCGTCAGGTATCTTTTTTTCCAGGCAGCAGGCGCCCTCGTAGACCTCTGTACGAGTCTTGAAAAAGATTCCAAGAGTTGTTTTGCCACTTGAGTTGTAGGTTACCCCCCCCCCGCCAATATTCCACAAAAAGTACACCATCTTTTTGTCCACGTCTTCTTTCCACGAAACGTCGCCTACTCCGTTGCGCTGAAAACAGATTTCACTGCACACTGTAAACAAAATATCTCTCTCCCTCTCAACCGCCCGAATGGGAGCGCTTTGTTGTCAAGCGTGCGGCAATTGTTACAATTTGCCTAGCAGAAAGGCCTATGCTAGTCGAGATAGCGGAAATGCGCTACATTTCTGTAACATTTCTAACTTAGGGGGGGGGTGCGCGATAGCCAGGTTGCAGTGTGCTCACCCACTTCTTTGGCGTATTCTTGGTGCCAGCTATCTGGTCCAGGGGCTAAAGTCCCGTATTGCGGCTGCAATTTCGGTGTTATTTGGGGAGCCGTACTCACCCGTTTGAATATGTGGGTCGTTCGCGTCACGGAAAGCAGTTCTTATTATTATTATGGCGTTGCAATCTGTGGGATCATGCAGAGACCGGTTTTCGGCCTCTTACTACTCACCGTTGGGGCAGCTTAAACCGCACCCAGAAGCACGTATCATTCATCTCGTACTGTTCACCTGTCGTTTTCCCTGACCTCAAACGTACCGACCTTTAGACACTCTAATCGGTCCCTCACAGCTTCTCGGTGACCTGATCCATCCGTTTTATTCTTGTCTCTCACAAAAGAAGCATCGTCGACCAATGTGATGGTTTCACCATTTAATTTCCACAAGACCGGCTGCGTATCACAACTCTGCCATGCCGATTTTTAGTTTCATCAGAAGAGGTGAACTAAGAACCCAGAGACCGTTTTCGTGGCACTTGTTAAGGCTCAAATATTTCTTGCCCGTGAGACTAAGCAAGTCGTTGGCTCCTAAACAAATTAAAAAAATCAAGAATGGTAGCCATGATGCACATTACCTGTGTTTCATTGATTTATTTGGAATATGTTAAATGTTTGTTAAATGTTTCTCACACACCCAGCAGCTGCCTACCATTTTACTGATCATTTATTTTGCTAAATCGATAATTTATCGATTTCTTTGCTAGTCTCGTGATTTAACCCTGCTAATTGAATGTCTTATGCAAACTATAATTCAATAAATTATTTCCTGAACGAGTTTCGAATCGACCGGAATTCCTCGCCTGGACGAATCAAGAGCCCACGACTCAGCGTCCAATAAAAACATCAAACACGTCGTTCTTAGTCTCACTTATTCGCAAATTCGACTCTCCAAGAGAAGTTCTATGAGTAATGGCGTTTAATAATAATTGATTAAAATTGATTTAAAACACAACTTTCGATTTCGAAAAACCTGTCTAACGTTTTGGATTGTCTACGGTGGACGGTGAATTCGTTCTTGAGTCATAAGATAATAATAATAATATTCGCTTTATTAAGGTCAGGAGGACCAAAACTTTCAGCATTAAAATGTACAATAAACAAAAATGTTACAGGACGTCACGATTATACGTAGAAAATGTAGAATACGTTACGAAGAATAAAAGAAGTAACATCGAGGTAAATTTGCAAGAAAGGCCAATTTAACCCACGAAGTATATAAAGTTTGGCAAACGGGAAATGGCGGCCATTGAAAGGCCCTATCCAAAATGCTCCTGTCATTCCAGTGTTTAGTGTTCCGGGAAATTTAAAATCAGAACCCCCAATTCCTGTGCGATGTAGGAACAGTGCCGTCGATTTCCTGGATTCATTCCTCCAAGGGTGATGCTGGAGAACGTGTGATGAACATTGAGACAACATATCGAAGGATAGCTCAATTACTGGGCGCTTACACCGCCTTCTTCAATCCATCAAGGAAGCTGGTTCCAACGCATTTTCTTCGACAAATTAACCCAATTTCATATATTCCATCATCCTTCTTCTAACCTTACCCAGTTGCATTTGCCTGTCTCTTTTTCCCAGGAGATCTTCTGCCTGCCGACGGCATTCTTATTCAGAGCAACGACCTCAAGGTCGACGAGAGCGCCCTCACGGGCGAATCCGATCAGGTGAAAAAGAGCGAATCAAAAGATGTCTGCCTACTTTCCGGTGAGCATTTGTAATCGGGTATTTCTGTTTGCCAAATCCTTTCTGTCACAACGCCAGAGATGTCTCTTCGCCTACTGAAAAGTGTCAACCTTTCCCCCTCCCATCTGACATTGTCTGCAATCTGTCTCTTCCTGTGTGGAGGTTGGGAGTGTTGGTGGTGGGAAAAATTTCAAACCGGAGATACCATCAATGTGTCGATTTTGTTGTGCTCCAGTCAAATGACGATTTTTTGTTAATACTGCGGGAATTGCTTTGCACATATTTCTTCAGCCCCAAGCCTGGCACCACTACCGGCAGCATCACGTGACTCACCACCACCACCAGCACACACGGGGTCATTCACGGTGTTTCACCCATCAACCAGCTTTCCGTGTTATGTGTGAATTGTGGTCGCGGAATTATTGAGTTATTTGCCCTCGAATGTGAACACTTTCGGGCTGAAATCAAGCAGCATTAGGCAGCTCTGATTGGTGGGGGGGGTTTGAGAGGGGGCGGCTGAGATTACGATAATCGGTGGGTGGGGGTGTGAGATTGTTGCCGAGACGCGAGAAGCGGACAGTCTGGCGATGAATCAGATTATCCATTGCGCAATTAAATTATCCTAAAATACCCCCCAAATATACTTTGATACCAGAAAACTTGGCTAACATATGGCAACGATAGGTCACACGTGGTTCTATTGAGGCTTGCCGAGAAATCGGACAATCGGCAGTCGACAATCCCCGGTTGGCCCACCATCACACGTCTACGCGGAGGCTGTCCGATGATGGCGGAAGACGGCGGCTACTGCTGTTGCATCATCATCATGATGATCATGATCATCATCATCCTGAATCTAAAACCCAGCCGAGTTCTATGTGTGGCCCCTCCGGCATTGGTTAAGTGTAAGTGGCCCGATGGTGTAGCAGTCAGTATCCTGGCTCTGTTGGTGAGATACCCGCAATCGAATCCCAGATCCGGCTGCCCACAGTTGCACATGGGCCGCGGCCACCCGAGAAACTTTGTGGAAAAAACCCCATGAAGTCGATTTATCCTTATAGTAAGAGGTATCCGTGATAATTTGGATTTTTTGTTGGTTGTCGCAGCGGACGCCGCTAGTTTTCCAGCTTATTCCGAAAAATCCTCACGGTAGCTTCAATGAAACTGGCAGCAGCAGGTGAGAGGCGTACTCACTCACTCACACTTTTCTCCCGTCTCTTCCCCAGGCACGCACATTGTCGAGGGCTCAGGTCGTATTGTCATCACGGCGGTTGGAGTCAACTCCCAGGCCGGCATCATCTTCGCCCTCCTCGGGGCCACCGAAGAGGAGGCTGAGAAGAAACGAAAGGACGCCAAATCCAAGGAGAGGAACTCGGGTACCCACCTTGTTGTTGTTGTTGTTCATTTATTCCACTGGTCTGTCTGTCTGTCTGTCTTGGGGCACCAGGCCGCTGTTCATATTTCAGCGGAGTCTGGGCTGCTCTTTTCGAGCCATCCGCCAGAAAGAGAGAGGCCATCACAGGATACCTAGTACCACGAAGAGGGTCATTATTTAGCGTCAAAGGATGGTGGGAGGAGTGGTGGTTGTCAGATGGGACACTTAATTAATTCCTTGGATGATCGAATTCAACTGCGATTTTATCAGATTTATGTCCGTTGGAGTTTTGGTCACATTTTAGCACTTGGCCTATTTGGCCAATCGGAAGTGAACGCCCCCTCCCGCGAGCACTAATTTTTCGTATGCATTGGTGTACTTTGAACTGTTAAAAATCACGAAAAAATAGTCCTAGAACTAAAAATCCTGACCCGCTTGAATCCAAGATCCCTGAAGGTGGCGACACAATGCCGCGGAGTGATCATTGCCACTCGCTTCACCCCGCGTATCATTCATGTTCTAATGACCACCAATAATGTGCCACGGTGCAACCGGACCTGAAATTGATAGTGGCAGTGGACCGCTAGCGTCCTCATTGGCGGATGGCAAGACATAGTAGTTATTCGAGAACGGGCATCTGCACCCCCCAAGCACACATGAGACACTTGGGCTCGCCGTTGTCTGCCGACAGGGTTCACCGTTGAAACCAGAATTGGGCCACAAGTCGCTCCGATTCGACCTCTGATCACAGCTGTAGTCTGGGACACACAAGTAACAGTCGGTAGCAGTAGTAGTAGTACTAGTAATAATAGTCAAATAGACAACACGTGACTGAGCACGAAGAGTAGGCGACCCTAAAGCGTTGCAATTAAACCCATATGACCATTTGCCCGTCTTGTCTTCTGCCAGCATTAATTGCTAGTCTTGGGATAATTATATAACTATCTTTCAGGAAATCAGCCTCAAGGAAAGTTGGGATTGTCTATTGCTTTTGTGGATTATAATATATATCAAATTTCCCATCATCATCCTCCACACGAAAACTGGACCAGTTCTCGGTCCTAAAGTCGGTTCGTGTGAACCAAATTGATCCATTGTGTGTGTGTGTGTTTGCCTGGTTGTAGTGGACGCTGGTCGTGAAATGAAGCGACTTGAGAAACAACGCACGCTGGATAAGATTCCAGAAACCGAGGCTCTCAACACAAACGCTGTTGGACTTGACGGCAGCGAGCAGCAACAGGAGAAGAAGAAAAAGAAGAAGGCAAAGGCGCGCAAGGAGAAGTCTGTCCTCCAGACCAAGCTTACCAAACTCGCCATCCAGATCGGTTATGCTGGTAAGTGAACTTCCTCACCCTCCCTCCTTACCATTCCTCCTCACCAACTTCCATCTCTCCTCCCATCCCATCCCCCCCCTCCTCCTCCTCCTCCTCCTCCTCCTCAATCACCTACATTACTACCTATCAGACATTGTCCGATTTTGTCTTTGAGACGCATTCCAGTTTGTTGCAGTCATTTTTCATCGAGGAAGCAGAAAAATTGCCCAAATTGTTTAATCCGGTCAGTGCGCGTATGATTTAATTTAGCTTTCTGGGCGTAATCCCCACAAGAAACGTTGGAAAAAGAGGTTCTAGGCGCCAAGGATGTCATGTCTACCGGACTAGTGAATGAGAGAAGGAAGACGTGGGTCGGGGGAGTGCATTTCCTCTTCGTGATGGAGATCTGGGGCTAAAATTCCCCGTCAACAGCTTAACGACCTCGCGAGATCACCAACTAAACGCCCCCGCGTTGGGTCAGGCCAGGTCACGCGTGATGGGGGTGGGGGTGGGGGACATGCTGCCAGCCTCCCACCGAAGTTGGACACATCAGTTGGTCTGGTATTTAGAAAACACCAGTCACCGTCTGTCCTTTTAGTTTATTCGATGTAGCCGCACAGACATAAACAGCTGACCTCGGGAGTTTTACCGATTTTATTACCTGTTGACCATCAGCACACACACACTACCATGATGTTTACTGCTTTCATGGGAATTGACAACTAATGCATCTGCAATTAGGGCGCAGCTCCTGCTCAGCCATGTCTTTTGGTTTGGGTTTTGTTTAAAAAGGGGGTTTTGCACATTTGGCTGATTTATGTGGTCTTCGACGCGACCTCAGGCCTCCTCTTCCTCCTCCTTTGCCTCCCCATCTTCCTCAACCTTCAGTGACACCTGAAGTGGTGTTTGAGGGGGTGGGGGAAGCCGTAGGTGTGGAAATTTCGAAAAAACCGTCCATTTTAAAATACCCCGTTTCACACACACACACACACACATCCTACACCGTTCTGTTTTGCCTGAGAAAACGTTAATTTTTCGTGTGTCTAAAAGCCCATTTTCCTAACTGTTAACGGCAAAGACCACTGCTTGTAGACAGCTGCACAAAGCGCTCGTTTTGCGGTCAAAGGTAAAGCGAATCTCCGTTTTCAAGTCAAATAAATGCCGCCCTCATTCCCCACTTTCTACCCCACGAGTTGGCGACTCAAGTATCTTATACGTATAATCGCCCGAACCCTTAACCCATTATGTGCCGTAGAAGATTGTCGACAATTATTCTGTGGCGATTTGAAGGATACCGAGGCATTGTGCGTCGATCGTCTTGTGTCCCTTACTTGTTTCTTCGTTAACTCGTCCCTGGAGAGCTGATTAAGTTCTCTCGATGTGTTCATTTTACACTGGAAAATAAGCAAATTTCAAAATTGCTTATTTTCTGATAGTAGCGGGAGCCGACTCGTTGGGTTTTTTGTTGAAGTATCTAGGCGACGCTGGGTCCATCGTTTCATGAAATTGTCCCGGAAACGGTGCGCCAACTTCCTCAGTTCCTAGAATTGGCAAATTCGAATCCCTCTGCTTTAGTGTGTAGTTGAAATGTCGACTGTTTGAATTTCTCAAGGTACCGCTATCGCCGTTTTGACGGTGATCATCCTAGTGATCAAGTTCAGTGTGACAACCTTCGTCCACGACAACGAGTCCTGGAACACGGGCAAGCATCTGAAGCGTCTGGTCGGATTCATCATCACCGGTGTCACCGTGCTCGTTGTCGCGGTTCCCGAAGGCCTCCCACTCGCCGTCACTCTCTCTCTCGCCTACTCCGTCCGCAAGATGATGGACGTACGTCCTCCTCCTCCTCCTCCTCCTCCTCCTCCTCCTCCTCCTCCTCCTCCCTCCTCCTCCTCCTCCTCCTCCTCCTCCTCCTCCTCCTCCTCCTCCTCCTCCTCCTCCTCCTCCTCCTCCTCCTCCTCCCAATTCTCATTCTCCTCCGTTATTTCTCGGAGACTTATTTTATTGAATAGACCAAATCATCTGCCCAGAAACTGCGGTATTCCGCGTGACCTCTGATAACCCCCGAGCAGAATGTCCCCTATACCTCTGTGGCCGTTTTTAATGTTTCCCATGTGACCTGTCCCACTCTCGGGTTTAGGTGTGGCCTCATGCTTCATTTCTTGGGCGTGTTTTATGTGTAGAAAATCGCTTAGCAGATAGCGAGAGATGCCAACCTGCGTCACCAACTTCCTCCCCCTTTTCTGAAGAAAATGGTCTCCATTAGCCCGAGATTCTCTCTCCCGGCTTTTCTCCAATATGGCGATGTTATTTTAGGACAACAACCTGGTTCGCCATCTGGACGCCTGCGAGACGATGGGCAACGCGACGGCCATCTGCTCTGACAAGACGGGCACCCTGACTACCAACCGCATGACGGCTGTCCAATGCTACGTCGGCGAGAAGCACTACAAAGCGATACCCACGGGAGACAAACTCCCCCCCTCCATGCTGGATCTCCTCATAAAGGGTATCCCAGTCAATAGCGGATACACGTCCAAAGTTTTGGTGAGTTTCGTTCACGCCCCAAAAAATCGATAAAATATTTTTAAACTGTTCGCGGTTACTTCAGCGGTATTGGTGGTGGTCGTTTTGAACTTCTTCGCGCCCCACAACTGCCCTCTTTTTCAGCGGAAACGAATAAGACGTCTATCGGTCGTTTTGGTTTGCGTTAAACGACCTCCCATACCGCACACAACCCGCACCGGCAGTCCCCTTCGGTGACCTCGTGGGTCCATGTTTAACGGATTCGCGAAAGTCTCCTTTAGTGGCCGCTGCGATTTTGCTGTCTAGTTGGTATCCATCTAGGCAGGTATAATTTTCACGACACGTAATTCAATTAAAATAGTTTCATTGGTCCATCGGGGACCTTGAACATCCGACAAATACTGGGGAGGGGGGTGGTCTTGAATAAGAAACCGACTTCGTCTATGAATCCACGAGAAACGAAGCACTCTCTATGAATACCCGGCCTAGAGGACGGTTCTTTGGAAAACGGACTTTCTCGAACGACTTTCTCGCGAAAGAACCAGTCTGCCATAAAGTCTCCTTTCACCCTATCGCGTGAACAACGACCATTAATGCGACAGGGCAATGCAGCCTTTATTGCCTCGATGCCCCCCCTCCCCCACCTCTCCATCCCTGAGGCTGAGTGCCTTTTCCGTGGGTGGAGGCGGGCGCTTCGTGGTTTATAAAATCGCGAATTCTCTGATCTCCCACCATCTCTCTCCCTCTCTCCCCCCTTCTCTCTCCGCTTCGTGTGGCGATTCTCTACCTACGGGCGTGTTCAAAAAATTACGACCACAATTACTAGAATCATTGAGTGCTATTATTATTATTATTATTATTATTATTTATTCGAAACGCCTTCGACTCTTACTTCAATTTCGAGCCACGACTAATCATCCCCTTGAGCGTGGTAGGGCAACCCTTGGGATCGCCCTCCTCAGGCCTCAGGAGATTGATTTAAGAGGTCTGCGAACGGAAGTGGTCTGGTAAACGTCGAATGCAGTGCCCTTTTGTGGCCACGCGAACCGAACCCTTTCGAAAAGGGTAATTTTTTAGATTCCGGGAGCGGGGGTGGAGTCATTCAATGCTAATTGGAAATTGAAAAAACGAAGTGAGGAATTAATGGGTATTTGTTGTGAGATCTTTTCAATTCATCGACTAATTATCTTCCTCCACAGCATAATAGTAAGGCTGGGAATGGCTGAATTGCGGGAAGCCGTGCAGGCTTCCTGCGGTTCGAAATAAGATTGAAAAACGCCGCCCGCATAATTTAATAACCGCGTCAAAAGTATTTGTGCAGTAAAACAAAACCCGAACCCTTTCGGTCACCATGGGATGGCGGAGACAGAGACTGGGGAAGGCGTTGAATTTGTGTGATTGGAATCTCTTTTTTGGGATAGACAAATGGTTTTAGCTACAAGGGGTGGGTGGCGGTTGTCACAACACAATTGTTTATTTTGGGTTTGGACGAGAGAAGCAAGACAAGAAAACTATTTGGTGAGAGAAAGTTGATTAGGCAAAAGTAATGAACGTTGTGGCGTATCGCTTAAATTAGTAAAATAACTGTAAAAAACTACAAATGAACTTTTGATCGAAACGCGTATACTCTTGGAATCCAGAGATTTGGGATCAATTTAAGATAGTGTCTAATCACGGGAATGCACTCGGAGTAGAATTTCGCTAATATTTAATATTCGATAAAAGACTCAAAAAACATCCATCATGTGGGCTAATCTAGAATTCTTACTAATCGCGAAATACAACGGTAAGATTGATAGATTATATCACTAAATTGGACTAAATGTGCACTATAATATTCGAAATCGGATCATAGGTTTTAGAACAGTCTGATAAATCCAACTCAATTATAATCCATTTTCGAGGTTATACAATTCTACTCACGGGGCACTGAAGACCAGAAATCACCAGTGGAGTCAATAAACAACATAAAATATGATTGATTTCCAGTACAAACAAGAATTGGACGATTTCTATCAACATAACAGGTTGGAATTTGGGAATTGTACAAAACGTTGTATTTCGACGGTAGAACAAAAGCGCCATTCAAATAGAAGAATGCGCCCGAATTATTGCCCCTGGAGGATGCTAATTAGATTATTATTGTTGTAATAAAACGCAGGGACCATGTCGTGCAAAAAAAGATTACCAAAAATAGCAAGCGAAACTCGCAAGAAGGCCCTCCACCAATTGGTTATGCTGACGTATTTTTCAAAATCTTCTATCACATAGGCTCCCGAACACACAGGCGGTCAGCCAATCCAGGTGGGGAACAAGACGGACTGTGCTCTCCTCGGATTCGTCAACGCGATTGGTGGAAACTTCGAGGAGGTCCGCAAGGAGTGGACCGAAGAGCTGCTCTACAAGGTCTACACCTTCAATTCGGTGCGCAAGTCCATGAGCACCGTCATCAAGGAGAAGAACGGTGACTTTTTGATGTTCTCCAAGGGTGCTTCGGAAATCGTTGTGCGAAAGTAAGTCGCTGAAGACACACCCGAGGCTGATGGCATTTTATTTTGGTTAGAATGATTGCGAAATGCTGTCTTATGTAGAGTATATGGTTGTCTATGGGGTTTCTAGGCGCTGTGATAAATTGAAGCAAATATGAGAAAGCAAGTGGCGCCTCTCGCCCGCAAGACAGCCAATTAGCCTACGTGCCGATTTAACCCCAACTCTCACCTATACGATGACGTGCCAGTGCTGGGAGTTTGGTTGTGGATGGAGGGCAGGAAAACATCAGCACTAAGATATAAAAGAAGATGCTGAATTTTAAGATACATTTTCAGACGTGTTAAATCTAGCGCTATACTCTCGTCTCGAAACTCCGTGACACATTGAATAACATGTAGCCGCAATGGGAGCTTCCTGGACCAACCAATCACGAGACTGCGTCTTGTTGCCATGATGATGATGATGATGATTGCTAAATCTCGCAACCCGGAATTGGAAAAAAGACAGATGTTCGGTATTGCTCTTATTTCAGGGGCGCGAAACGGAGCGATAAGGAACTGTTCCTTAAAATTATAATATAAAATGGGATTACCTACTAAACAATTTATCCTTTCAGGGGAGATTTCGGTAGGAAAACCGAATTGTAGTCCGTTTGTCAATAAGAAGTAGTGAAGCTGAGTTATAGTCGATCGTTTCAGTAATTCCCAACCTGTTAAGGTTTGTGAGTCAGCAGATCGTAAGAAACCGAGTTATAGTTGGTCCTTCCTGTCACAATGTGTTAGAGCTTGTGAATAAAGCGCTATCGGAAGGTATGACAAAGCTAATTTTGCTTCAACGAGTCAATCAAATTTGTTGACTTAAAAGGTCTAATTCGATGAAAGTCAATTTGGGATGCCGCGATCTTGAAGCTGACGTTGGTCAGCCAAAGTTGCAGCTGTTGACGATACCTTGTGTAACAGGTTCTCTGAGTGATTTGAGGTCGCTCGCTTCGTGAATCAATTCCACAAAGATTGGGTCCGAGTCCCCCCCCCCCGATGCCTCGGAGTTCTGGAAGCAATTACGGTGCGAGTGAAGGGGAAAATTGAGACCACTACGTACGTACATCGAAGTGGGGGGTATTCACATGGGACACAATGGCTCTCCCTCCGAACCTCTGGGTCACATTGACGTAGCTACGTTCGCCTGTAATCTAGTGGCTTGAGGGTGTCAGTTTGTCGGCAGAAACCGTCTGCTGTTTCGTCCAGAATTTAATAACCAGTGTTGGATGACGATGCAGCTGCAGCGGCGGCCAATTCCTCCTCCTCCACTTCGGGTGGCGCTGTGGACGCACTCATCCCCATAGCTCATTCCCAACACTCTTAATGGAGATACCATCCACGAGGCCGTCTCATCTTCAAACAGGGGAAGCGTTCGCAGTCGAAGTAGATGGAATTATGCCGAAGCAAACTACCATTGATGTTCGCGGTACGGTGATGTTCAACGGGACGATTTGCAGGCCTACTGTTTCCCTTTGACAGACGCTTGGACAGCCAATTGTATTTGCGTTGCTTTCAAACGCCATCTGTCTGCTTTTCCAGGTGCACTACCATCCTAAATGGCAGCGGGGAGACTGTGGCCTTTTCGGAAGCCGATCAAGAGAATCTGACCCAAAACGTCATCGAAACCATGGCCGGTGACGGCCTCCGAACCATCGGGCTGGCCTACCGTCGATTTCCCGCAGGCAAGCCATCGATATTTCTGCCTTAAAGGTCCTTCTTGTGCGTGACTGGGTTGTTTTTGTTTTTGAATAAGACATAAAACCCGAAACCCCCGTGCTGCTTCCCTCCATTGCAGGAATTGCCGCATGCTGCCTTCGGGGGGTTTACAGAAAGGCACCACCACCGCCACCACTCTAGTTCAGTAAAATAATTCCCCAAATGAATGCCCAATGCGATTGGTCATTTACGAGAATCGCAATTTCCACGGAGAGACGAACGGCTTTGCGCAATAAATCGCATCATCCGCGGTTTTCCGTTTTCCTTTCTCTGGCGTCGTTTCAATTAGTCCAGAGAAGTCGTGTAAATCAACTGCATGAGTGAGAGTGCTCTTCTGTAAATGGTTTTAACGCACAACCTTTAATAAATTGGGAGCTGGTTCATCGGCTGGCATGCCCTCCCTGGTGGGCTTCTGAGACCCGGGTTCGACCCCCTAGGAAAGGTCACCTCGAATGACACTGTGGGCGCAACCCGTAAACATATATCCTCTTTGCAAACCCCAGGGAAGCCGTACAAACTGGATTGATTTGATAGTAAACGAACGAAGATCGCGCAGATCACGCAGATCTGTCCATAACGGGAGTCAGAATCCGGGTCAAGTGAAGAGATCTAAGGTCAAGGTCGCATTTTCGATGGCAATTAAAAATGTACAATATTGTCTGTCGCAAGGTGGTTCCTACATTAACGCCACAGAACATATAACTCTTCATTTAGGCCGCACGGAATTATTTTCCCTTAACTATTCGAGGCTATATTTAGCAATCTGTTCTAATCGCTTCATGAACACGAATTACCCTCTGTGTGTCGCATTACTCTGTCTTATTTGCATAGCCACTATCTATTTGCAGTTGGCGACCCTATTTCACACGCCTCTGTTTGAGCAAACACCCACAAACTAGGTGATCCGTGTTAGCGCGTTGGACTGTTGCCGGAAGGTTGGTGGTTCGAGCCCACCCTGGGGCGTCACTACACCACTTGGTGCCCGGAATACCTTGCGGTCGTCAGTTCAGGTTCTGGGGATGGGATGCCATCACCAAAATTCGTCACGAATATACCCACGGTGCCGGTTTATCCTCTTTTCTCAAAAAATTGGATTTGAGCTAGATCTGTCCGGTTTCCATATGTGTGTGTGAGAGAGAGAGAGAGGTGGGTTCAAGGAGGCTGGAAAAATGAGAAATTGGTTCTTCACCGCCATTTGCGCGCGACTTCTTTTCCGTCTAATTCAAAATGTATGCTGGTCACACAATTTTTTCATGGGCGGCAAACTGCTGTAGCTCCTTCTAAATGAAAGAAAACGTTTTAGCCAAGCAAATATACTTTTAAATTAAATCAAGTTCTGCCATCTCTCCCACACTCCATGCAAGACGAGGTTAGCGGCGGGGTCACGGTGCGTGCGTGCGTGCGTGCGTGCATGCGTGCGCGTGTTCTTGTCTCTAGATGAAATGGTTGGAGGAGCGATGTTTTTCCGTCAGGTCATGGATTGACGAGGACATTTGTGTCACACTTGCATGAACAGACAAGGTATTTCATGTGGCTTAGGCATAAAAAAACCGGTAGCGTCATGCCCGCCTGTAATCGTCCACCTGTACAGTTTAGTCCCAGGAATCCTCCTCCTCCTCCACGTCATCTCATCCCTAAACCGCGCGAAAAAAGCATTTGTGGGTTGATGGGGAGGGGGGCTGTTAACTGCGGCCACGTGAACAGCTTCAAAAGTGCTGGTGGACTAATAGATGAAATTATCCCCAGAAGAGGTCACGTAATGCTGACAAAGTTGATACTTTGGAGAACAGATGATTTGACTCTTTTCGCATAAGCCATATGCCAGCATATGAGGGCATGTGTTAATAATATAGGGTGTTTCGCCAAACCAAGGATGAGGAGGTGGTCTCGAGGATGCCACGACTAGAATGGAGACTGTTCTGTTCTATCACAACCGGCACGACATGTGATAGTACCACCCCCATCTAGAATTAAAAAAATGGTCCTTATTCACACGTCTCCCCAAACAACTACGACATTCACGAATCTGCCGGCTAATTTTCAAGCAGCAACAGCACCACCCCTTGAGATTGACCGTTTCTTTTCTGCCCTCCAGCCGAGGGTGAGCCGAAGTGGGACGACGAGGAAAACATCATCGCCAACCTCACCTTCCTCGGCATCGTCGGCATCGAGGATCCCGTGCGCCCGGAGGTGCCGTCGGCCATTCGCCAGTGCCAGAGCGCCGGCATCACCGTCCGCATGGTAACTGGGGACAACATCAACACGGCGCGCTCCATCGCCACCAAGTGCGGCATCCTGCGCCCGGGCGAAAACTTTTTGGTCCTCGAGGGCGCGGAGTTCAACCGTCGCATACGCGACAAAACCACGGGCCAGGTGAAACAGGAGCTCTTCGACAAGGTCTGGATCAACTTGGCGGTTTTGGCGCGATCTTCCCCACAGGTGGGTCAAAACACAAACCTGGGTCGATTTATCCATCATAAGCCAATCATTGCAACGAATTCGTTGGATTTTGTATGAAAGGGGAAAACTTCCCAGTGACCCCGTGACCTGCCCCGGAATGTCTCCAGCCTATTTTACGCTACCGACACTCCAGTGGTGTACGAAAGATCCGCGAAAGGAGCTTCCTCCTCCTCCTTCTTTTTTTTTCTTCTTCTTCTTTTTCTTCTTCTTCTTCTGCTCCCCCTTCTGCTGCCAGAGTCTGAATCTGCTTGATGAATTTCCACGCACGGCGATCGGAGGCTGCCATGTCAGAACAGATAGGGATCCAGTTCTGTTTCCAAAGACGCACCCCGTAGACCTTCTGTAGCTCTAAGCTCGCCACGTCCGCTTTGACGGTACCAGCCTTAGCGCGGTGACGGCGAAGGACAAAGATTTATAACACCTGTCTCCGATCGTCGTAGAACGTCGCCCCAACCACTGTAGTCGACGGTGTTGTAGAAGGATTGACAGCTTCTCGGCGTGGGTACGACGTGACGACTTATTTCGTTGTCGGAGAGCTGATCGCAGCATTCCCAGTATCCTTGTGTCTTCGACGCGCAGTGGCCAGGTTTCACAGGCCTAGGTTAGGATACTGCGGATAGCGGCGGCGCGATGAAGGATGGTCATTGATGGTCCAGCTTCTTGGGTAAATCGCGGATTGCGGAAAATCCTTCCTCGTTCCACTTAATCCGACTATCTGAGCTGGAAATCATTAACTCGAAGTATAATATGTTTCGTAGCTGTGAATTACATTTTGCACACATTTTCAAACAACCGAAGAAATACCGTCTTTTGTTATAATTTAAGCAGTAAAACGTTATCCAGTGCGTCGGGATTGCACGAACAATTTTAAATTCTGCGAATCTTTATCCATTATTCATTCTTGAAAACATTTTTTTATCGCAGCAAAATCTTTTCAAAATAATTTTAACAAGACCTGTCTCATGGAAATTTTATGATCTCGTTTTATGTCTATGTTTTACTGTTACATCGTGCCTATCTTTCTTTTAGTAATTTCAAACCGGCGCGTTTAAAAAATCAACTAACCAGTTACATTCACCGTATTCAGGGACCTCTGTAGATTCGTGCAGATATCCAAATTTATTCAGAGAGACGCATTTGACATGATAGACATGTTCTATCAGTTATCGGCACAAAGATTACACAGATACGAGGGTTTATTCGACACTTTTCGAAGGTTTAAAACCAAATTATTATCGATTTTATTTCAACGGGACGTTTTTCGCATGCAATCACAAGCTCGAAAGGTGTTGTGAGTCTATCGTGTTATGTGCACGACATTTCCAGTGTGCGCCATTTAAACAAACGAATTACAATAGGGGAAATTATAAATACTGATAAAATTCCGAACCACACAGATGAAGTTGGAGCAGTAGTGGGAACGGTAAAAGGATACGAAAAAGGAATGCTTTCTATTACGCATCCGAAAACTAGGTATCCCATTACCAAGACTCGTAGAGGCGAAATACGAGCCATTGTAAACAGACCAATAAGCGAGTAGCAGGTTATATTTTAGAATTGCACGACCAATCCGCGGCAGGCGTAGACGTGCGATAACCAATAAGAGGGGATTTGCCTTGGAAGATTAAAGCTTTTCCCCGGAGTCAAAACAATCCCATCGGACTGAGGGGTGATAGACTTGTCTGGGGTCCACCTGCGGGAGACCCGAGTTCGAATCCATGGTCAGGCAATCTCAGGTGGTACTGGGGACGCCCCCTCAAAAAATATTCCCCAGAACCTTCATGGGTAGCACCTCCAAAGCCGATTTTTCATCTAGTAGAAGATTGCATCACGAATTTGAATGTTTGAAGTAGTTTGACATGGCAGGCGTTTGCGTCGGCGTCTAGGTGTTTGTGTTGTATGCACTGGCCTTATGCGTAGTGTATTTTCTTGTATCCCGCCTAAGGACAAGTACGTGCTGGTTAGCGGAATCATCAAGAGCCGGAAGGCCGCCCAGCGTCAAGTCGTGGCGGTCACCGGTGATGGCACCAACGACGCTCCAGCCCTCAAGCGCGCTGACGTCGGTTTCGCCATGGGCATCGCCGGCACCGACGTCGCAAAGGAGGCCTCCGACATCATCTTGACGGACGACAACTTCACCAGCATCGTGAAGGCCGTCATGTGGGGCCGCAATGTCTACGACTCCATCGCCAAGTTCCTCCAATTTCAGCTGACCGTCAATGTGGTGGCCATCACAGTCGCCTTCATCGGGGCTGCTGTTGTCTCTGTAAGCGTCTTTCTTGCAAACGAAATGGTATATTAAACAGGGCTACGTTCATCGCAAAAAATATCAATTTCCTTGCCTGTTGTCCGGCTATACTTTTTTTCTAGAATGCGGGCCATTCTCGCGGATACAATTGGCATGAAGACTCCTGGTAAAGTAAGGGTGTGCAGGCCTCACTTCCCTAGCGCCATCTGGCATATAATAGAAAGGGGGGGAAACATCTCAAGCATTTAGACAATCAACTGCGTCATCCTGCAACACGGCAGCTGGGATCTTGGTGAGGGTGTAACAGAACCGCCTCTTTTCTGTCAAACGAATACGGCAGTTGATCTCCTCCTCCTCCTCCTCCTCCTCCTCCTCCTCCTCCTCCTCCCCTCCTCCTCCTCCTCCTCCTCCTCCTCCTCCTCCTCCTCCTCCTCCTCCTCCTCCTCCTCCCTCCTCCTCCTCCTCCTCCTCCCTCCTCCTCCCTCCTCCTCCTCCCTCCTCCTCCTCCTCCTCCTCCTCCTCCTCCTCCTCCTCCTCCTCCTCCTCCTCCTCCTCCTCCTCCTCCTCCTCCTCCTCCTCCTCCTCCTTCGCAACTAAAGGAAGATTACTTCGAGATTGACCCTACAGACCCCAGGACTCGAGATTGTACTAGTAGGATAGGTTGAAATCGATTTCTCATGCACGTTTGGAGTCGGCATGTGTACCTCTCTCCCCCCAGTTGTTGGATGTCTGGTACGTGGATGATTTGATCAATCGATATGCGACGCGTGGGCTATTTAGTTAATCGATATTTGGGGCTTAGGTGATTAAATCAATCAATATTTTGCGCGTGGGCGATTTACCACAAGGACTCCTCTTCTTCTCTTTGCAGGACAGTCCCCTGAAAGCGGTGCAGATGCTCTGGGTCAACCTCATCATGGACACGCTGGCCTCCCTTGCTCTGGCCACCGAATTACCCACTCCGGAACTGCTGGAACGTCAGCCCTACGGCAGGACCACGCCGCTTGTGAGCAGGACTATGCTCAAGTCGATTCTGCTCCACTCATTGTACCAGCTCACGGTCATAATGGGTCTCTTGTTTGCAGGTGGGTTTTGATTTCGCGTGCGTTCGCCATTGTCTTCGCACATTGTGCTTGTTTCCCCATTGAGAACACGCATTGCGTTTTGTTTCCGCAGGCGAGTACATCCTAGAATGTGATAGTGCCCGTGAGATGGTCTCTCATGGGAACTCCAAGCCGAGCCAACACTTTACTGCCATCTTCAATACCTTCGTGCTCATGACGCTCTTCAACGAATTCAACGCGCGCAAAATCCACGGACAACGAAACGTGTTCAGCGGCATGTTTGCCAACTGGATCTTCGTCATCATCTGGGTGACCACCATGGTGATGCAGGTTATCATTGTCGAGTTCGGCGGCTACGCCTTCTCCACCCACGGCCTTGACCTCGACCAATGGATGTGGTGTGTCTTCTTTGGTATCGGGGAGCTGGTTTGGGGACAGGTAAGTACCTATATACTCGAGTGTGTCTATGTATTTCTTGGGATTGTTGAAAGCTCGTGAAAGCAGAACAAACGGGTGCCACATTTTTCCTCGCTGAAACACGAGAACCAATCATAAGCGCGCACGTGTTTGTGGTGTGTCACCTACAGTAACACATCTGTTTTGTCTTATCCCTGCCGCACAACACAGCTGGTGATCACTATCCCGGACTCCATCATCCCAGAGTGCAAACGTCGCAAGAAGCCGTCAGAGGAGGTTGGCGCGGAAGATGAGGAGGAGGAGGAGGACATCGAAGCCGACCCCTCTGGAACCCCGTCTGAGGAGGACGAATCTGCTGTCAAGGGCCAGATCCTATGGCTTCGTGGCCTCAATCGACTCCAGACCCAGGTACGACCCACCCCTCGTAGGGTTTTGGGTCAAGTTAGTCCCTCTCACCGTGTTCTGCGCACTTAAGCTATGAACTCGTCGAGAAGGTTAAGATTATTCAGGAAAATTCTCGCACCTTGCTCATCTAGTGATAGATCATTAACGAGTGAATATGAGGTGTGCAACTAATGTGTCAGATTGTAATTGGAGAAGACCTGCTCTGTTGTCTTTCTATACGCCGCCCCGCTCGCATGATTGCTAACTCAATCGTGTTTGCGAATTGAGCAACGCAGTCAGTCGCTGCTCACACCACCCCTCCTCATTGCATCATGAGAAAAGCATAGAACCCGAATAACAATTCGTTATTAATAACTCTACTTATAATGCCACCAGTAGCTGGAATACATCAGTAAATCGTATACTATATCATTACACTATTTCAGCAATCGAAAGTCAGTATGACACGCATTCTCGTCAATAATAATGCCTCAAAATATGTTTGCCTAATTCGTCATCCAACACCTGCAGCAGCCTTAAACCTACATTGCTTCTTTATACCTTTCTCTCCACAAATCTCGACACTCTCTCACCCTAACCCTTTCCCCGTCTGAAGATGCAAACTGTAAGTTGAAGGAATGATGTCACCGTGGATGATGAGGCTGAGGATGGTTGTGATTTTGGTGATTATAACACACGTCTCTCCGTAGACCTCCTTTCATAAGCACCCACACGCGCGGAAACCACTTTCCCGCTGTTTTGCCAGCCGCCCTTTCTGTGTGTGTGTGTGTGTGTGCCTGCTCATGGGAATTTGTGTATGCCTGAGCACCCCGCTCTTAGGTTGTGCTAACTGTCCGCCCAGGCAATTAGATGTGTGCCTCCTTTTGCCCGCTAACACACTAAACAGTAGCAGCAGCCACAGCAACAACACGATGGAGGACTATGTCTCTGCACATTTGAATTGGTTTGCGCATGTTGGATTCACGTAATAAATCGTTGGCGGTCCTTTTCCCGACGACGACTCGGTGTCTGGGGTTGTGATCGTCTACTTATAAACGAAATAGTAGTTGTAGTAGTCGTCGTTGTTGCTGCTGTTTTAGTCTGATGAGGTTGAGGTTGAGGAGGAGGAGGAGGAGGAGGAGGAGGAATTCGAGGAAAAGGATACTACTGACTATGGTGAGGATGAGGAGGGGGAATATGATGATGGAATTGAACCAGATATGGGGGGTTCAACGATGCCTACGTCTCGATTTGAACGGCGAGACGAAGAGACCAGTGGTTCTGGTGGTTCCGGCACAATTCCACAAGAAACGCCTATTAACGGTACTACTTACAAAACCTCACTGTCGTCGTCATCACCGGAGCCTTCCAAAAGAAATGAACGGCCCCAGGAGACATTGATTCCCAAAGAGCACAATGCTCCCCCACATTCCCTAACAAATATCGCACGCCGCAAATCATCATCATCTACAATATCATCTTCAACAACGACGACAACGTCCTCTCAACCGGATGGGCTCCACGGGTTCCGTGAGAATTTGGTCCCCTTGGATCTAATTGTCGCTCCGAATTTAAAAAAAAGCGTAGCACGTCGCTCACCATCCCCAACATCATCATCATCATCATCATCTGAGGCGTGGCAGCCAGATGGAAACCCCTTTGACCGCAATGCTCCCCCGGGTGCGTTTGAGGGCGGAGAAACAAAGCAAACCTCGACAAGAGAGTTGCCTCTGGTGGAAAACATCCGCCACGGTGCCGATGTTGTGCTAAGTGCTCGAGCGCCTGTTCACGAGAAGAAATCAGAAAATTCGAAATTTCCGGCGCTGAACCAATTGAGTAGGCTTACTGTTCCATCGACAGTAGCCAGTAGTCCTTCCCGCAAGCCGAAGGCAAGTCCTAGAGAACAGGTGTTCAGCACTGCGCCATCCAGCGCCCAATCGAGCCCCATCCGCCAGTTCCTCCAGGAGAGGACACCTCCCACGAGAACCCTGGAATCGCCACCGAAACGTGACTTGTACTTGACCTCGGGGTCACCCCCCCGCCTGCCATCATCGGCCACCAATTCCAGCACCTCGGCGAGAGGCCGGCTGCAGACCAGAACCGTTGAAGGCCGGTCCACTGCCGCCGATGTGTCCCACACCGAGGAGGCGATTCTGCGTATGACTGCCCCGCGTTTGAATGCCCACATCACGGGAGCCGACATTACCAGCTGGGACGAATTCCGAGCCAGTCAATTCTACCACAAGACCAAGAGGCAGGACTATAAATGAAACCTGGACGCATGCTGTGGACGCATTCTCCGCCGGCGACAGCTTCTGCCGCTCTGCTGCCGACATCTTGGACGGAAGAGCAGAGCAGAGTAGTGACGTGACGGCGTTTCCCGGAAATTTCGGCTCCATCCGAAATAGACTTGCGCGTGTTTGGTTTGCTGTCTGTTATGTGTGTATATGTGTGTGTGTGTGTGTCTGTTTTATATATAAAATATCTTCTTAATATCCTTGTCTACAGACTCGAGCCAGGCCGAGGCTTGTGTTGCGTTTCAGATGAAGCGCCATATAGACCGCGCAAGAAGGTGTATTTGGATTGGAGAATCTCCCCCCCCCCACACAGCCTCTCCCGACGTTTTCGTTTCGTTCGTTCATCCAGGGGTTTTCTTTCCGTTTTTCCATTGTTTTTCCATTCATCTTGCACCCTTCTATCAGTCCCATTGCTGTAACAGGCGGAGAATGCACGGCACATTCGCTTTCCTAACCAATTCAAGACCCGCCAAGCAGATATAACGCCATATACATTAATTCAACGTCGAAAAAACGTTTGCTGTTGCGTTCGCGTTTCTTAGGGGTTACGAGTTGAGTTGAGGTAAAAGTTGAGGTTGGTTAATTAAATGGACTGAGCTGTGCACGGCCCGTGCTGTCTTGCTAACTCGAATTCCTTGCCATCCCCCTCCCGTCTCTCTTTCGCACGCACACGCCTTACAGACGCAGATAATTTCCGAAGTAAGTTGACACCCCCACAGTCCCACTGCCCAACTCGTGGACGGGCCAGCACCAGCAGGCCGTCTTCGGCGTCTACCCGAAGAGCACCACTTAATCCCCCTAAATATTGTGCGAAGACGTCTTCTCCCCTAGCTCGCATGTGCATGTTGTCTCTATTCATTTTATGCTTTGTGTGTTGTTGTTGTTGTTGTATTTGTTGTTGATGTCGTATTTGTTGTTGATGTTGTTTATCGTGTCTGTGCACGAAACACGCCCCAACTCGTTTTTGTAGTTCAATCCATCGACCAATCAACCGACCACTAGAAACACGGCAATCTACACAAAGTTACCGCGTTCGTTTTTTTGTTTGTTTTGCCTGCAGTTGAAAGTTGTGAACGCCTTCCGGATGGGTCTGGACGCTCGGTACGACCCTGAGGCACGCAAGAACCTGTCTGCCATCGCCTACAAGGCGCGACAGAGCCAGTCGCTGGAATACGCCGACGCTGACGTGGCATTGGGCAGCTTCACACCGCCTGCGGCGATTCGAGAAGTTTCCATGGACGAGGCTGATGATGATAATGACGACGAAATGCCTCCCGAAGGAAGGCGGACTGAGCACGCTGTCCTTCACTGAATCCACTCCCTTCCCCCCTCCACGGCACTCCGAGACCCCCCAGGTTCCAACAACCCCACCATCCACGTATTTTCAGTAGTTGCGCGCGCGTCAAATACCATGCCTTTTCCTTCCGTTTGCACTAGCAGAGTTGCCTTACCTGTCTACAGACTTTGTATAACTCGTTATTAGCAAGTCATTAGCCCAGCTTCAGTTGTAGTGATATACCCGGCAACTTCAAACCACCACCCCCTCCCCCTCCCCCGATATATATATATATGTATGTATGTATACAAGCCCATCTTACCTCGTGGGGTGATGAACCAATTGCTGTTGTTATTTCTCGCTGTCGCGTCACCTTTTCCCTTCCTTCCTTTCTTTCTTTCTTTCTTTCTCCACCCATCCAGTCCATCTCTCTATCTAGCGACCCCGCCACCTTGTCACTGGAAATATCGATCTGACACAAAGTTGTTGGCTCCTATTTCCCTCTCTCTATCTTTCTCTCTCTCCCCACTTGTCTCTCCCTTTTGTACACCGAATTTAGATGATGGTGATGCTGAATATTTAGTCGATGGTGGGGGTTATTTATACGGCACGTTTGTTGTTTGTGCTCACCTTTGGCTTTTACAATCCGCTTCTGTGCTCATTTGCTAATCTGCTTCGCTAGATCCTTCTTCTCCTTCTCCTCATGACCCGCCGCCACCAGTTCCTTTCTTGCAGTGTACCCACAATGCCTAGCCTCCTCTTGTGTGGACGGAACTTTGTTGTCGCCGAATTGTGATTGGCTTATAATTGACCGACGCCCACCAATGGCGGCGTGTCGGTTTCGCATCATGCCTTATATATCCTGCCGTGATTTGAGCAATGATTATCAAGCCACTCTGAATTTGAACTATGAATGTCAACCTTTTCTATCTTCCCGGGAGGGGTTGCTTGGGGGTGGTTTTCATCGCAACTAAAACTGAGGTGGCATTTGAATAAGATCCACCATAACGCTATGGCAACGGCGAGAGCAACAATCAATTCAGAAAACCAGTTTCGGCGGCTATCTAGTAATAATAATAATAATAATGATTCTATTCCAGTTATTAGAGTCACCTGACAAAGGCAAATTAAACCCTTGAGAGGATTATATTTGCAGCAATATACGCGTTCTTTAGTGGAATACCCTTTATTTCAATTCAAGCGAGAATTGACAGATCCTAAATGCATCTCTATTGTTCTAAAGTACACCCGATCTGCTTTCATTTGACGATTAGAATCATTTTAAACTGGTGCCTATCTTGGTTTCTCATTCGACGTTCAAAAAATGAATCTATGGTCCGACTGTCAATTCGGAATTTTTCTATCAGACTAGAATATTCCTATGGAGCTATTTCACGAGGCAATAATTTAAGGAATGAATGCGGAACAGACGTTAAACTGACTGGTGTACTATTCGAGGAAATATCACAGCGAGATTCACCATCAAACAATGCGACCTTTAAAAAGAGTGCTCTTTGCATTTAGTAATAGATGTGTCTGCATTTATTTTGCCACCTTCGTCTGCTTCGACTTCTTTGTCGACTTCTTTTTTTTCGAGTCCTCCGAGGAAGAAGAAGAGGTCGATGTGGTGTCAAAATAATTCTCATCCGAAGTAGAACTGTCGTCAGAGGAACTGTCGCTGCTTGAGTCGTCATCATCATCATCGCTGCTGCTGCTGCTGCTGTCAGAGCTCGACGATGAGTCTGAAGAATCCGAGGAGTCGGAGTCATCGCTGTCGGAACTTTCTGTCGTCTCACTGTCTGAATCCGACGGCGGTGATTCCTGACGATCGATTTTTTCATTTTTTTCCCGCATAACAACCGGAGTATCCGAGGTCACCCTTTTTGTTAAACTCTGCCGAACCGATGAGGTGTCTTTATTCACGGACGGGAAACCCTGAACAACCTTCTGCTTTCCCTGGTCCGATTTCTCATGCTTCGTATCCGTCATCTCTCTGCCGGAATCTGACGAAGACTTCGATGATTTCACACTATCGATTGCCTCATCTTTCTTGCATAGCGCGATCGTGGATGTTGGCATTGCTCCAGAAGAGGGTGGTTTTGTCGAGTTGACATTCTGCGGGTCATTCACATCAACGGCGGCTCCCGCGATTTTCGAATTTCGATTTGCAATCTCTTTGGCCTTGTCTTGCCAAGAGCTCGCAGTCTCTGGTTTAATTGTCTTAATTGGTTTCTTATTTTCATTTGTTTTCCGATAACTACCAGGAGCGTTTGAAGTAATTCCTTTTGTTACGTCCTGAGAAACCGTTGTGGAGTCTGGTTTCGCCGGCGTGACATCGTGAACAACTTTCTGTTTTTGAAGGCCCAGTAACGGCTTCTTAACAGTTGTCTCGCTTCGTGAAGATTCTGATGAGACCTTTTTATCGATTTCGTGATCTACCATGCCCAGCGGGGTCGTTGGTTTCGTCGTCGCCGCCGACCCAGACGGTGTTGGTTTCACTAGATCAATCTTTTTTGCGACATCTGGAACCATCGGTCTCGCCGGAGACAATTTCGTCGGCTGAACGGACTCCTCAGGCAAAGCAGAATCGATTTTGTTTTGTAAATTAATTTTAGGAATCTCCTTGCCAAAAGAGCTCGCAGGTGCAAGTGACGACTTCAGTTGTGCATTTACATTTGGTAAAATAACGGGGTCATCCGAGGTCATCTCTTTTGAAACCGACGAGGAGTCCGTTTTCGCGGACGGGATATCCTGATTAACTTTCTGATTCATCGGGACCTTTGGCTCCCGCTTCTTAGCTGTTGTCTCGCTGTCAGAATCCGACGAGGATTCCGACGAGGCCTCATTATCGATTTTGTCATCTACCATGCCTATTGCAGTTCTGGGTATCGCCGTGTCAACCTTCTTCTCGACTTCCAGCACCTCCATCGGCTTTTCCTGCACTGGCACCTGGATCGTGTCCGTCGTCTCACTGTCTGAATCTGAAGAAGAATCTGATGATTGGTCACTATCGATTTTGTCATCTACCATGCCTATTGCAGTTCTGGGTATCGCCGTGTCAACCTTCTTCTCGACTTCCAGCACCTCCATCGGCTTTTCCTGCACTGGCACCTGGACCGTGTACGTTGTCTCACTGTCTGAATCTGAAGAAGAATCTGATGATTGGTCACTATCGATTTTGTCATCTTTCTTGTCTCGCGGGGTAGCGTACGTGGGGATTGTTAGCCTCGGCTCTTGTAAACCTTTCGTCGAACACTGGGGATCTTGCTCGACGTTTTCATATATTTTATCTGCTTGCCCTTCTGCCTGATCTTCTGGTTGACCTGTCGAGGTCACATTGGCGTAGACATCGTCTTGTCTGACCTGGCTGTCAGCGATGAAATCAGGTTGAGCCGCGATACTATCCCCAGTTTTCGGCGCATGTGGAGTCCTATTAGTCGATAATTGTTTGGGGAAATTGATAGTTTACCTTTTCTTCAAATGTAGTTTGCGCCTCAAGCGATCTTTAACTGATTCATGCGGGGCCCCGTTTTCTTGGCTATAAAAGACGACAGATTTCCGTCAAAAATTCAAATAAACACAAACCTTTTTGGCTCCTTCTTCGTACGGTGAGCTCGATTCTTCATCGTCTTTACACGAGTGCAAGATCTGTCGTCTTCGAGTAATGTGGGTTGGCTCTTTTAATGTGCAAACAATATCAGAAAACGAAGTGCTTCTTTAAACAAACCAATGAGAAATAAGCACGCACATTCTGGCGTGTGAGGCGAATCTTAAAATAGAGAAAAGCTGCAATCCGAAGATCTACACAAGGTTGTAATAGGTGTGGTACCTTAGCCTATTTCGTGGATTTGACGGGCATCTTCTACGATTATTATCATGCTCTCTTTCTAAGCGCTTAGCAACCCAGATGCCGGGCAACCCCAAAATTCCAAATTTTATCCGTTCGAAGCCTGATTGTCTTAAGCTGACGGCCAATAAACGCAAACAGCTGGACCACGCATTTTTAGATCTTAAGACATTCATTCCCCGGATTTAGTTTCAATTGACGTGACCCTTTTCCTCCCCCGCGTGGGATCTTCGGCTCTTCCACGGGCGTCTCTGGTGAGAATGCTCTCGAACGCATTTCGTAACCATAATACCCAGCTTCTCAATAGCTCAGGCCTCTTCGAAAGCGAAAAATAGCCACGCCCCCGCCGTCGCTCCTGTAAGACAGTCGTCGTCGTCGTCGTCGTCGTCGTCGCATGAAGGTCGCTTATGGCACCCCCGCCCACACGCCACCTCTTGTGTCACGAGACAGAAGATGCGGCAGCCCCGTTTACCTTCGCGATCCATCCCAGATACTTTGTTTTAATCCCACAGATGATTGTGTGGGTGGTTTTCCCGTTGATGGCCTTTTCTCACATGAATTGTGCAATTTTACCACAAAAAATTGTTACACACAAACGAGGACACCTTTTATTCAACCGTCGTAATCGCTTAAATTTCACATTTTAAACCACTAGAGAACCGATATCGCGATCACCCACGCCCACACGTCAACTCTCGTGTCACGAGACAGAAGATGCGCCTCGCTTGAAGCGCGAATCACCTGTCACTGTGATTGGTTGAGGCGGAAAAGATATCGACCGGAAAACCACCATTTTGTTGGATACTAATTATATCACAGGCAATCGAATTATGAAGATGACGCCGACCATAACCGCCAGCGTAAAAGAATATATAATTAACAATGCAAACCCTGCCTTTTAGCCCCGTTTCAACAGTTCGGTTGAAACTGAAATAGGGGTGAAAATGTAACGACCGAATTGTGTCGTATGCAGCCATTCTCACGGGTATGGAACGGTATTGCATTCGTGTTGGGCTAAGAAATCTACATTTACACAAAGTCGTCTAATATACGATCAGCAATGAGGGAAAAAGGGTGAAATGGTGATGAATGATGGTCTCTTGAATGGAAAGCATAGGCAGACCACCCTTAAACGAGATATGTTTAAAATTCTACGGAGGGTTCAAAAGCCCTGGGAAAACCCGCGGGCGAGCAGTCTACAATAAGAGGAATTTTAGAGGCGTGGAAAAAAGGTTTTTATATTACTTCTGAACCGGCGAATAAATAAATTTACCAAGGGTGCACCAAAATGATTCCGAATTGATGGAGCATTCTCCTAACGAATAATTGCCGAAAAATTATAGTCGTTACAGTTGATGGTTTATTAGTGAACTGGAGCGGGTCATCGGCAGTTTTTAGCGTGTCTACCATCTTATTTCGGGTTTGTGCAAATTAATAATGACTTTTTTTTAAATTGCTGATCTTTTATAAACCAGGTTGCTGCTATAATTCAAGAGCATACAAAACATTTCCATTGGTTCAAAAACCACACTTCTCTAAGTAAAAGTGTTGAAATCACAGCATCACCAACATAAACGAAATCAACGGAACCGTAAGGTTTATCAGACACACATTCAGCCAGCTAGTACCTGTCCTTCAATCATATTTGTAAAAAACGAGAAAAAACCGTGAATTGTAAGGTTAAGGGATATCAACTCACAAGCTCTGACTAGTTGGGACTGACTGACAGACCCATTTTCATCGACAAAGGTCGAAAATTCGGTTTCCTCCCGATTGACAAGATCCGTTCAAATTAACGGTGCTGATTTCGGATAACTCGGTTTGGTGCTGGTATCATTTTAGAGCACGCAGAACGTTTCGATTAGTTCAAAAACCAGTCTTAGCATCACAGCAGAAACGAAACCAAACGGATCACGAGGTCGTTCGGCTCCACATTCAGGTCGATATTACATTCCCTTTTGTCACATGAATTGTGCAATTTTACCACAAAAATTGTTACACACAAACGAAGACACCTTTTATTCAACCGTCGTAATCGCTTGAATTTCACATTTTAAACCACTAGAGGACCTATATCGCGATCACCCCATATATGAACATATTTGCGTTGGCATGTCACACGATATAATTGCGGTAAGCGCACGTCAATGCCATCCCTCACACAGATATCGCAGAAATGGCAGAAAACCCAGCATCACAATAGCCGTATGATCTTCGTAACTGCAATCGTCGAAACAGGTTTCTCTTTGTCGAATTTCATTTTATTAGAGAGATCGACACCACTACGTTTACAATTCACAGTTTACAGTTAATTGGCGCTGAATGTTGCTTACACACCCTAATTGGAACAGACACGCATTCAGTCCATAAATATTAAATCATCGCCTTTCACATACGCAAAACGTAATTGTTTTATATTTTGTGGGCTCTCAGAACACAGGAGTTCCGAACTCCTAAAGCATAAAAATAAGTTTCACCGCGATTTAATTGGCCAGTGATTATTCAAGTCGATATTTGATTGGCCAGACGACGTTTTTGTACGCGCGAAGCCAGTGACTCACGAGACGATTTCAATAGGAACGGTTTGACCTTTAAATGCTTCGATATCACGCGGACGCTTATGCATTGGGCTCGCATAGTATGATTACTTCATGGTTTTTGCTTTCACGCCACATGGTGCAGTGCGCGTTTCCCCTTCTCATTGGCTGATTTGATTAATCTTATTCACTTTGCACATGATTGGAACGGTTTTACCTTTAAGCTTACACACCCTAATTGGATCAGACATGCATTCAGCATAGAAATATGAAATAATTACATTTCACATACGCATGACGCAATTACACATCTCCATCGGACTCCTATCAGTCAATAATAAAAAAAAGTATCTCTGCGATTTAATTGGTCAATGATTATTGGAGCCCATAGTTGATTGGTCAGAAGAGGTTTTGTACGTTGGGGGCTAGTACCCCCTACGATCGGATGTCGGCCGATACTATTTTTCGGGATTTGGGCAATTTTAAAGATTTTTGGTTTCATATTTCCATATATAAATACTTCAGCAAATCAAATCCCGTGGAGTTCGTCTACTCGGTCAGTCTTCTCTTCATGGCTGTCGCGAATCGTCGCCGCCTATGCGCGGCGATCGGTGGCTAGGTCAGATCAGATAGTGATCCAATTCTGTGTCCAACCAGGCATCCCTTAGACCCTCTGTAGCTCTAATCGCTCTAATCAGGATTCGTCTCAGACACCAGTGATCGAATACTTCCAATCTCCTGGGTCCGATAGCGATGCCATAGGCACGAATCCTAGGCCCCACAAAATTGTACGCAGCTGTTGGAACTCGCTCCTTGTGCTTTCGAATTTTGGGCTCTTCCGACTCTTCGCCGAAGACGCGAACTTCCGCACGGATGGACGAGTAGTGTGGCGCAATTGAAAAGAACCGGTAATAGAGTGCAGTCGTCCAATTATCGTCTCACTGTCTTATGGTAACGAGTCATAAAAAGTGATTTCACCAAAAAGGTCACTCCATGGTGCGGGTACATCAAAAAAGCTCGACTTTGGTTGGAAAAACGCCACAATATCCGAAATGGCTTTCCACAGACATGGAATTTTTAGAAAGGGCGTCGAAGCTGTTAAAGTTGTCCCAAAATACAAGAAATTGGCACGTGATGACGGCGGCAGTAATTAAAATAAATGAATTGTTTATGTTACGTGGACCGAAACTCGCAACAATGTTAAAGAGGAAAGGCGTCTCTGACATTTTCTGATTAAACACAAAATGCTGACAAATAGGGAATCAAGGTATTGCAGCCGCTCTTTGTGGAGTTAAACAGTGCCAGAAACGAAACAGTGGGTCGACGCTAGACCGGGAGGATTGAATCCGCGATAGGTAAGAAGCTAAGCGATAAACAATCAACCGTGGGAGTAATTATAAGAAACTGGAAGACTTACAAGACCACCGATAGTCTCAATCGACTCCTTGCTGTACACAAGATCTCACTCCGTTGGGTGGAAATCATCACAAGCAAGATTAGAAAAAAACAGAATGCCACGGTGGAATGACCCGGCGAGAGCTGGGACCAACGTGCAATTGACAAGGAAAGAATAAATTGGTACATTTTGAGTGAAAATAATCCTCCATCAGCGAGGCCATTGAATATGAAACGAAAGACACTGACCGACCGTGCGACGAAGAAGCGATCACAAGAAGCGTTTCAAGTTCTTGGAGTGGCCTAGACAGTCACCCGATCAGAACCCAATACCAGATCTTTCGAGAGAGTTTGAGAAAGTCTGTGTTGCCCAGTGACGGCCCCGAAGCATCACTGCCCTAGGGTATACAACGAACTATTAGGATTCAACTATTTATTGACTAATTTATTAATATATTTCCACCACAATTTACCAATAAATAAAAATTAATAATTATTTTTCTGGATTTCTTTTCTCTGTTTGTATCTCATAATTGAAATGATGATAGTAAGACGATAGTTACAAGCCTTTCTCATATTTTAAGTGGGATGGGAGAAATTGTGTAATTGTTGTCTGGCTTGAGGGGAATAATGTAGTCGTCCTTGAAGGGCTTAAACAGTTTGAGCTCATCCTGAAACGGCGAACTAAGGAACAGAAACGACTACTTACACATCAACACTCTGGCAAAACGCCCTGAAATTTTGATGTTGAGTTCGAGGCGACGGTATACACATCTCCTCTCAGAGGAAACGTGATTGAGACGCAGAAAGCCCTCCCTAGAAGAGCTTCCATCCTGGTGGAACTGGAACAAGTAGGAAAAGTTTCTGCACCTCGTCGCATAGCACCGTTATTTGGAAAGAAGGAAGGGTTTGGGTTTCCGAAAATAAAACATTCGTTGTTTTTAGAACGATATTTCACCCGTTTTAAATGAACCCTAAAAACCTCCCTAGGATATCATTTGTGAAATCGACTTTTTATTATTGAGCAGACATATTGCAGATTAAAATATAAAATATGGATGCGTTTATTACTTCTGCTTCTCGGCAATCTCGATCGTCACCTCAGTTTTCCTATTCTTCACGTGTCCTCCGAGGCTGAGGACGAGGAGGCTGCATCGGCATCAAAATCAGCACCACCAGAATTAGAATTGCTTGAATCATCGCTTTCAGTGCTGCTGCGACTATTGTCGGAGTTGGACGTCGTCTCGATGTCTGAATCCGACGAAGACGTATTGCCAGGAGGCCGTAGACACAGGCTAAGGTGCCGCATTCAAATGTTTCTGTAAAGGCTTGAGTTTCCCATTTCAATGGTAGACGTTGGTTTCGCCGAGTCGACCTTCTTCGTGGAATCTGGAATCATTAGCCTCTCCGGAGAAAATTTGGTCGGCTGAAGGGACACCTCAGGGTGGCTTGAATGGATGTCTTTTTGCCAATTAATTTTAGAAAACCCCTTTGTGCTCGTCTTGCAAATACATAATTGGTGCAGGTTCTCGTTTCGCCAATTCGACCTTCTTCACTACCTCCAGAGCTATAGTTTCGATTTTCTTTCGTAACACAACGGGTGCTTCTGGGTCCATCTCTTTTACCCTGCCACCCTTTTACTTTTCCTTGTTCTTAGTTGTCGTTTCGTTTTCCGACTCGGATGAAATCTCCGGGGATCCCTCTGTCTTGTCTGATAGGCTTGAGGGTTTCACCGTTGCTGCCGCATCCTGTGGGTCAATTTCGACGCCAGAAACAGCGCTTCGGAGTGGGAGGAATCGATTTTCTTTTCCAAATTTATTTTAAAAACCTCTATGTCCTCGTCTTGCAAGGAGGTCGCTGGCGTAGGTGTCTTTGGAATTTCACATTATTTCCATAAAATAACGGGCTTCCAAACCGTCGCGGAGTCTGCTATCGGCTCCAAAACTTGCGGACCAGCTGCATTTTTTGCTGATCCGGCATCTGATTCGTGTCGATGGTCTCAATTTCCGAGTCTGATGAAGACTTCGATTACTTTTCAATACCCCGTAGGGTTAAGGGGTAATCTTGTGCTTCGCCTGTTGCGATTCGTGTTTGGCCTGCCTGTGAACGATGCCAGCACCGTTGAAATCCGAAGCCGGAACTTCAAAAGTTTCCGATGCCGGTTTAATTCATATTTGTCGAGCTTGTTTAAAGAATTTTTATTGGTTACCCTTTTTTCATGTGAAGTATGTGGAGAAAGCGATCTTTTACCGTTTCGCATGCAGCAGCGTTTTTTGGCTAAAACATGAGAAGGTTTCCGTTAAAATTCAAATAAACACTCACCTTTATGACGCCTTTTTCTTACGATGACCTCGTTTCTTCATTGTCTTGACACAAGGTTCGGCTCAATTGTTGGCTCTCACTCTGTGTTAACAGAATCAGTAGACTGCTTTCTTGTAGAAAAAAGCCACTGAAAAAGAAGCACGCACATTCTTGTGACATATCTACAAATCGAGAAACGCTGTAACCCATCATTTTTGTCGAAATGTGATCTGATAGACTCCGCGTTTTGTGGCGGGTATTTTATTCTGCTCTTCTTTGCGTGTCGCAATGAGTAGAAGAATCCACTTGATATCGATCGCATTCGTGTGATTCTTGTAGCATTTGCAAGCACCACCCCACTGCCTCCACTCAATCTAGTGAAACACCCAGCGTGATACCTTAATTCAAGTCTTAATCGGTCTCCCGAGACAACATCACTCCCAGTAATTGTGAAGATGGATGTGCGTTCGATTTTGATCGGCTTCATGAGTGCTGAGATTTGAGACGATTTCCCCTTATTGTATATTGTTCTCCAATAATTTTCCCCGGCCTTAAATGTTCTGACTTTGTAACCCTTCATAGACCTTTTTAAATGATCTCGTTTTCTAGTTGTCTGCCTATTCTCTCTATTCAAGAAATCATCGTTCAACGCCACTTCAATAATTGTTCACTAATCGTTGCTCGTATTTTAAGTGACCCCTCTTATCCCCTCTATCCCAGTTTATCTGAATGTAAATCTCTTCGACCAATGCGTTGACTATACCGCTCAATACCAACAAGAACAGCGGCATATCGCAACTCGGTCATTCCCTATTTGTCCCGATTTTTAGTATCACCAGAGCCGGTGAAACAGGAACTAAAAGACAATTTTCACATCTAATACTTGACATATTGCCTATTTTTACTGCTGAAAGTTTTGGTCCTCGTGACCTCAATAAAGCCACTACAATTATTATTATTATTATTATTATGTTTCCTTAGAATTATGTGCAGGTGGCGTCCCAGGTAAAGAGGGCTAGGAACTGATGAATTGTATTCTACCAGATGTTGTCCCAAAACGACTGTCATAACACGATGAACAGGACGGAGTAACTAGGCATGATAGAAGGATGGTGAACGGTACACGCATCGTATAAGCGCGCTTACGGAAGAGAATGTAGGTCACGTCCAGTGCAACCGCCTGCCTGGCCGTTGGATCATCCCTGTGTGGATCTTTTCTTCGCGTTTTCACCGGGAAATGTACTTTCCAGCTGCTGCCGGCACCCGGTTTGTCAAGCATGTCAAGCGAGGCCTGGTAGCTGTGTCATGCAGCCACTTGGAGGAGATTCTGGAGTTACCCTGCAGCATAAAAGACCCCCTGACCAGATGGGTCCAAATGGGACCAGATGACCAATAAAGCCACTTCAATTAATTAATTAATTAATGGGCTTCTTCTCCGAACGGCTACACATAGACACATCACAATTCCTTCATTCCTCATTAGTCCCGATATTTAGTTTCACCCGAACCGGTGGTGACGATTTCCACAAGTATTATCCGTTACCTTTTGTTAATGCTCAAAGTGTTCTTCCTTCTGGCTTTAATAAAACGATTACCATTATTACTACCCGTATTTGATAAGTAGTATATCTTCTAGACTTCAATATTTCCCTGATGCTTTTTCTAAATTAAAAGAGAAAAAACGCGTGAAGCATATCGGTTTGACTGAAGATTATGACATCTTAAAACGGCGACTAGGATCACGGAAGAGGGAGCGTTACGACTACGACCATATAAATCCATAGGTCAAAAGCATTTACCTAGAAACAACAGAAATATTAATTCACGCTATCAGTCATCGTCTATAGTAATTTCGGCATCATATATGTATCTCCAAAACGCAATTTAACAAACGTTTACAACGAACTCAACTGGAACTTCGAATAATCTTTTTAAATTTTTTTTCTCTAGGAAAATCGACAGTTTAACCTCACACCTAGAATATTTTAGGCTGATCTTGATCCAATATAGAAGACCAAACCAATCGGAGCTCCCGGAATGTGGTTATCCGATTAAGACCACATGACCGAAAGATTCTGGTTAGTCGAAATAGTCTGTGACCACATTAGGTAATTATTTAAACACACCCACAAAATTCTTTGAGTACGCATCATAGGTCATACACAACCCTGCCTACACACATTTATATGCATGATAGAATTAACTACTGGTTCGAATCAACAGCGACCTCCAGTCGTTTTCTGTCTGAAGTCTCTATGAGTTGTACGAATTGCGGCAGTCTAAAGACACGCAACGTTTTAAAAAAATATATAATTCACATTAACTACATTTTTATTCTCAATGATGACATTTCTTCTGCATCGGCTACTCTGTTGACCTCTTCGCCAGCTGCTTCGTTGACTTTGTCGCTGTCTTCGACATGGACATCTTCTCTTTCTTTATGTGCTCGGAGGATGAGGAAGAAGACGGGGTTGCTGGAGAATCAAAACAGCTTTCTTCAAAATCATTCCCATCAGAAGCAGAACTGTCGTCAGAGGAACTGTCGTCAGAGGAACTGTCGTCAGAGGAACTGTCGTCGTCGTCGTCATCTTCATCATCATCGCTACTACTGCTATCAGAGCTCGACGACGTGTCGGAAGAACTCGAGGATTCAGAACTATCTGACGTTTCGCTGTCTGAAGCCCACGAAAGTTCCCATGAAATCGCTTGATCGATTTTGTCATGTTTCTTGTCTATTGGGCTCGTGAATAGTTCATTTTCTTTCTTTTTTCGTAAAACAACCGGTGCATCCGCGGTCACCTCTTTGTTCACAACCAATGAGGAGTCTGTTTTCGCGGGCGTGACCCCCTGAACAATCGTCTGCTTTACCGGGCCTGCTTTCTCGTGATTTGTGTAGATTTTATCTTGAAGTCTCGGCTCCTGTACTCCAACCGACAACAACTTTAGATCTTCATTGGCGTTCACATATTCGTCATTTGTTTTATGATCTGTTACTTCCTTATTGGGTGCCCCAAAATGATTTTCGTGTTTCTGTTTACCAGAATCCGCCCTACCCACAGGCGCCTCTTCGGATGAAGAGCTCCGCGGTGTGTCCTGTGAACTGAGAGGAAGAAACACTATCTTGGCAGGACTCGCATCCTGAGCACCACCCGACGAAAACATTAGATCTTCGCCGGCATTCTCATATTCATGATTTGTTTGTTCCTCGACGTATCCATTTGAAGCCCATTTCAAGTCCAGTTCTATCGGTCTTACTTGGCTCCCCGCCAAACCCCTGTTACCCAGCGTCATTTCGCCCTCAAAGTAGTCGGTAGGGTCCGAAACAATTGGGGCCAACTGTGGAGGCCTAAAGGGGGTGAGATTTGGGGAGATTTAGATCCTACCGTTTCTTCATGTGCAGCTTTGTCATGACACGATGTTTTACTGATTCGCTAGTCGCGTCATTTTTTGGGCTACCAAAAGCAGAAAAGATAATTCATAAAATAAACTCCCACTTTTTTGACGCCTTCTTGCTACGATGGAGGTGTTTCTTCATTTTCAATGCAAAAGTGTTGGCTCTACACTCGATGCCCGTATGCTGTTGCTCTGATCATGTGCAAACTGAATAAGAAGACAGTTTGATCAATCCAATCAGCCAATGAGATGGGGAAACGCACACTGCACCCTGTGGCGCGAAGGCAAATACTATGAAGTACTCCAAACGGAAGTTTTATATGATATATATCTTTGTCAAAATTGCTTTCAATTCCGTGATATCGTCGGCGTTTACCTTTTCCTGGTTATTCTTTCTTCTACTGGCTGAGAACACTCCAGCATCATGGATGTTTCCATGGAGACCACGGAGTATGTTTCAGAGCCACCCGACGAGGAGGTGAGAGTGGCGGTTGCATCAACCCCCCTTAATGAGGGCTAGGTTTCTAGGCCTTGTTATTGCTACTCATTCCCGTAATGTCCAGACGTCTACTCATTCTAAAAATTCGTCATCCGTCGTTTTTACACACCTTGTTCACCTTTTCACTATTAGATCATTTAAGCCAACTCACGTAGGTTTCTTCACCTTAACAATCTACCGTCTTCCGTCTTCCGGCGGGGTTGTGCTTCATTCTAAACATACTAATTAGAAAGGGGGACTACCATTGGTCTAGACAGGGGGACTACCATTGGTCCTACCAGATACCCATCTCTACAATTGACTTCGTGATTGGAGGTCAAAGCAATGTTTTCCTTTCTCGTCTCGCCGCATGAGTGCTGCTGAACTAAACCTGAACAGAAGTGGCCTGAAGTGTCTGAAACTAAATAATACCGTTAGCCTCAAAAAACATTTCGTAAACCCGTGTGTCAACGTGATTGGCGTTCTAAATCAAGTTCGATTATATTCAAATTTGGGGAATTTCCGATTCATACTATGTTAGCCCAATGCATAAGCGTCCGCGTGATATCGAAGCATTTAAAGGTCAAACCGTTCCTATTGAAATCGTCTCGTGAGTCACTGGCTTCGCGCGTACAAAAACGTCGTCTGGCCAATCAAATATCGACTTGAATAATCACTGGCCAATTAAATCGCGGTGAAACTTATTTTTATGCTTTAGGGGTTCGGAACTCCTGTGTTCTGAGAGCCCACAAAATATAAAACAATTACGTTTTGCGTATGTGAAAGGCGATGATTTAATATTTATGGACTGAATGCGTGTCTGTTCCAATTAGGGTGTGTAAGCAACATTCAGCGCCAATTAACTGTAAACTGTGAATTGTAAACGTAGTGGTGTCGATCTCTCTAATAAAATGAAATTCGACAAAGAGAAACCTTTTTCGACGATTGCAGTTACGAAGATCATACGGCTATTGTGATGCTGGGTTTTCTGCCATTTCTGCGATATCTGTGTGAGGGATGGCATTGACGTGCGCTTACCGCAATTATATCGTGTGACATGCCAACGCAAATATGTTCATATATGGGGTGATCGCGATATAGGTCCTCTAGTGGTTTAAAATGTGAAATTCAAGCGATTACGACGGTTGAATAAAAGGTGTCTTCGTTTGTGTGTAACAATTTTTGTGGTAAAATTGCACAATTCATGTGACAAAAGGGAATGTAATATCGACCTGAATGTGGAGCCGAACGACCTCGTGATCCGTTTGGTTTCGTTTCTGCTGTGATGCTAAGACTGGTTTTTGAACTAATCGAAACGTTCTGCGTGCTCTAAAATGATACCAGCACCAAACCGAGTTATCCAAAATCAGCACCGTTAATTTGAAACAAACCCACAAGTCATCGATAATACCCACTGCAGCCTCTTGCACCTGAATTTGTCAGCATTATGGTCCTTCAGATCTTGTCAATCGGGAGGAAACCGAATTTTCGTCCTTTGTCGATGAAAATGGGTCTGTCAGGCAGTCCCAACTTTTCAGAGCTTGTGAGTTGATATCCCTTAACCTTACAATTCATGGTTTTTTCTCGTTTTTTACAAATATGATTGAAGGACAGGCACTAGCTGGCTGAATGTGTGTCTGATAAACCTTACGGTTCCGTTGATTTCGTTTTTGTTGGTGATGCTGTGATTTCAAGACTTTTGTATGCTCTTGAATGATAGCAGCAACCGGATTTATAAAAGATCAGCAATTTAAAAACGTCATTATTAATATTCAAAAACGGGGGAAACCGAATTTTGAAGAATGTTAAAGCCATCAACGAAAAAAAACCCACACAATCATCTGTGGGATGTCGCGAAGGTAAACAGGGCTACCGCATCTTCTGTCTCATTCGTCGCCATTTCACCCTTTTTCCCTCATTGCTGTTCGTATATTAGACGACTTTGTGTAAATGTAGATTTCTTAGCCCAACACGAATGCAATACCGTTCCATACCCGTGAGAATAGCTGCATACGACACAATTCGGTCGTTCCATTTTCACCCCTATTTCAGTTTCAACCGAACTGTTGAAACGGGGCTAAAAGGCAGGGTTTGCATTGTTAATTATATATTCTTTTACGCTGGCGGTTATGGTCGGCGTCATCTTCATAATTCGATTGCCTGTGATATAATTAGTATCCAACAAAATGGTGGTTTTCCGGTCGATATCTTTTCCGCCTCAACCAATCACAGTGACAGGTGATTCGCGCTTCAAGCGAGGCGCATCTTCTGTCTCATGACACGAGAGGTGGCGTGTGGGCGTGGGTGATCGCGATATCGGTTCTCTAGTGGTTTAAAATGTGAAATTTAAGCGATTACGACGGTTGAATAAAAGGTGTCCTCGTTTGTGTGTAACAATGTTTGTGGTAAAATTGCACAATTCATGTGAGAAAAGGCCATCAACGGGAAAACCACCCACACAATCATCTGTGGGATTAAAACAAAGTATCTGGGATGGATCGCGAAGGTAAACGGGGCTGCCGCATCTTCTGTCTCGTGACACGAGAGTTGACGTGTGGGCGTGGGTGATCGCGATATCGGTTCTCTAGTGGTTTAAAATGTGAAATTTAAGCGATTACGACGGTTGAATAAAAGGTGTCCTCGTTTGTGTGTAACAATGTTTGTGGTAAAATTGCACAATTCATGTGAGAAAAGGCCATCAACGGGAAAACCACCCACACAATCATCTGTGGGATTAAAACAAAGTATCTGGGTCGGATTGCGAAGATAAACGGGGCTGCCACATCTTCTGTCTCGTGACACAAGAGGTGGCGTGTGGGCGGGGTGCCATAAGCGACCTTCTTCACGACGACGACGACGACTGTCTTACAGGAGCGACGGCGGGGGCGTAGCTATTTTTCGATTTCGAAGAGGCCTGAGCTATTGAGAAGCTGGGTATTATGGTTACGAAAGGCGTTCGAGAGCATTCTCACCAGAGACGCCCGTGGAAGAGCCGAAGATCCCACGCGGGGGAGGAAAAGGGTCACGTCAATTGAAACTAAATCCGGGGAATGAATGTCTTAAGATCTAAAAATGCGTGGTCCAGCTGTTTGCGTTTATTGGCCGTCAGCTTAAGACAATCAGGCTTCGAACGGATAAAATTTGGAATTTTGGGGTTACCCGGCATCTGGGTTGCTAAGCGCTTAGAAAGAGAGCATGATAATAATCGTAGAAGATGCCCGTCAAATCCAATTGCGACGAAATAGGCTAAGGTACCACACCTATTACAACCTTGTGTAGATCTTCGGATTGCAGCTTTTCTCTATTTTAAGATTCGCCTCACACGCCAGAATGTGCGTGCTTATTTCTCATTGGTTTGTTTAAAGAAGCACTTCGTTTTCTGATATTGTTTGCACATTAAAAGAGCCAACCCCGCATTACTCGAAGACGACAGATCTTGCACTCGTGTAAAGACGATGAAGAATCGAGCTCACCGTACGAAGAAGGAGCCAAAAAGGTTTGTGTTTATTTGAATTTTTGACGGAAATCTGTCGTCTTTTATAGCCAAGAAAACGGGGCCCCGCATGAATCAGTTAAAGATCGCTTGAGGCGCAAACTACATTTGAAGAAAAGGTAAACTATCAATTTCCCCAAACAATTATCGAATAATAGGACTCCACATGCGCCGAAAACTGGGGATAGTATCGCGGCTCAACCTGATTCCATCGCTGACAACCAGGTCAGACAAGCCGATGTCTGCGCCAATGTGACCTCGACAGGTCAACCAGAAGATCAGGCAGAAGGGCAAGCAGATAAAATATATGAAAACGTCGAGCAAGATCCCCAGTGTTCGACGAAAGGTTTACAAGAGCCGAGGCTAACAATCCCCACGTACGCTACCCCGCGAGACAAGAAAGATGACAAAATCGATAGTGACCAATCATCAGATTCTTCTTCAGATTCAGACAGTGAGACAACGTACATGATCCAGGTGCCAGTGCAGGAAAAGCCGATGGAGGTGCTGGAAGTCGAGAAGAAGGTTGACACGGCGATACCCAGAACTGCAATAGGCATGGTAGATGACAAAATCGATAATAAGGCCTCGTCGGAATCCTCGTCGGATTCGGAGAGCGAGACGACAGAAAGTTCCGGCAGCTCGGATTCGTCTGAAACTTCGTCGAGCTCTGGTAGCAGCAGCAGCAGCAGCGATGACTCAAGCAGTGACAGTTCAACTGAGGACAGCTCGTCTTCTTCCTCAACTTCGGATGGCACGAAGAAAGAGGAGACGTTGAAGAAGAAGTCAAAGGAGACGCCGAAGCCGTAATGGCAGCAGCGATGAAGAAAAGATATTGGATTTTTTTGAATATTTATAATATCGATACATAAAGTGTGTGAAAAATTGAGTTTATCAGTTGATATCTGTTGTCCATAGAATCTACTTACCAATTCCATCGAATGCTTTACCCGTTCCAAATAGGAGCCATATTGAAAGCCTAGATTCTTGATCAAATTAAAACACCTATTTTGAATGTAAAATCATGATTTATTTATTGATATATTTATTAGAGGTCTACAATTTATGAATGATATATTGAAAATGTTCCTCGCATGAGCGCTTACAGTGTCGATGACCGTTTGTCTTTAATTGTTTCACAAATTGAACCTTAAGAGCCAAATCCGAACAATCCGCCATGTGGTGATTTCCGATAGTCCCAACGGCTGTGAACGCAACTCAATCGACAAAGCTTGATTCTCCGAAGGGCTTTCCCTCACAGAAGCAATATTATTATTTGACAGTGTGGGATTAATTTGCACCAAAAAAACACCGACATCTCAAAGCGGGCACGCGGTGGATATTGCAATACAGAATTTATAATTTTTTATTAACTTATAGACCCTCTTCTCTGTACATTAATTAATAGTGATTATATTCTATTCAAAATGGGTGTTTAATTTGAATTCGCAAAAGAAATTCGAACTTCAACTATTCGCGAGGGAAGTTCCTAGTCTCGTGTGCGATTACGTGGGATCCCCAAGTTTTATCTTAAATCTTTACTTTTCCGTTCTGGTAAATATTTTTGCGTTAAGTTCGCTGTTTGCGAAACGGGTTACAGTGCATCCAGCTGGAACTCAATGACGAAAATCTCATTTTGTGAATTCGTAGCAAGAAGGTTAAATCATTCCTATGAGCAATCGTGGGGTGCTGATCTTGTAGAATGATGGAATTTAATTTAAAATCGTAATTCTGCATCGAGAAAAACGCTATTTTTTCTTTATTTCAAATAATTACGCAGTGGTTTTAATAATGGGAATTTAAGAATCTGGTCTGGTTTGAAAATCAGATCCAACTGGAAGAATCCAATGGGCCACCTTTAACGGGATGACTTAAGGTGACCCTACTATCAGCGCCATATTCTGCGGAGATATTCTGCCTTGGAAGAAAGATCCGCGTCTACAAAGTTGCGATTCGATTCACGCGACAACAAGTATATGGCTTTGTTTTTAACAAACGAAATTGATTCAGGAAGTTGCGACTTCCATTTGGAAACAATTATCCTGCTGTCTTTTTTTCTTTTTCAAATTATTTGGCGATTTAGATTCAAAATCATTTGCAAGAACGGCAAATAAAACCCTCTAAGTCTATACAGTTTGACAGACGCGCAAAGGCTGCCCTACCAATGCCAAACAACTTGAAGATTTCTACTGTAAGTCAGTCGGTTTTTATATGGATAGAGCTTAAGCCAAGTCTCCTGAACCGGCGAACTAGATAGCAGAGGCGACGGCATTTACCAAAGACGGCTTCCACATGATCACTCCATGATAACCGACTGTTAAAAAAAAGGCGAGGAATTTAGATTTTGAGCTCGAAGCGAAATTATGGAGTGAAGCGATTTCAGGAGTGTCAACAGCGGCTGTCAGGGAAAATGTAATATAATAATTAGTTATTCCTACCACACGGCGCATTGAACGATTTAATGAACCAAATTCGCGACCATCGCAGTCGATGGAAATTAACGGATTGGCCTTTCAAGGACCGCCATTGCGTGTTTGCCAAACTGTATAAACGCCGTTGTTTCGTGTATTCGTGTCGAAGAGATTTACATTAAGACAAAGCTAAAGAGAGGTATTGGAGGAGAAATTGCGTTTCACGAGGGTCTACTGGAAGGAGAGGTCCGTTGGAATTACAATAAGGAGGATTATACAGGCGGTGGCGAACATCTTAAGAGGTTTTGAGTTCCTGAACCAGCTGACTTAGAAATAGAGACTACGCCATTCAACTGATCACCAACTTCTGAAAATAACGCCGAGGAATTTTGATCTTGAGCTCGAAGTTAAATTATGGGGTTAATCCATGTCCGGAGGTTCAATATTTGCTATCAGGGAAAACGTAATTGAGGTGCATTTTTTATGTGTTCATTCTCTGAAGACCACTCGACCACCTTAGTGACCACTATCCCGAGCTGTTGGAAATCCTCATACATCTTTTGCTTCGTCATCAAGCAAAGATTTGCGGTTTTCGAGTTGATCGATTGTAGGGGCAGTGTCAATGCAAACAAATATTAAAATCTACTTTTGCAAAAGAAACTGCGAGACTCGACACAAAGAAACTAAAAAACGAGGTCTATGAGATGTCGCGTAGGCAAGTGGGACTGACGCAATTGATCGAAGAAGTAATATTACTGCCGGAAAAGGTGTTTTTTAGATCGTTGCACTTATGTGAACTCGTTGCAGAGCGAAAATGGGTACTAACATAATTGAATTTCCGAAACAGAAACACACAGGTTGTAAAACGAACCGCAAGGTAGTGTGTGACATCAAATTGTGCAGATGAATATTTTAATTTTTTTATTGATCGATAAAATGTGCAAACTGGGACGATCTTATTATCGCGTTTTCAATCTGCCCTGAAGGACCGATGCTCTCTAGAAGAAAGTAGAATGCCTTATTTTGGGTTCGGAAGATCACCACTTACAAATGAGGACCCTTTAGGAAAGCCGTGAATTAGATCATGAAATAGGAGCAGGTTAG
This sequence comes from Proteocephalus fallax, assembly GCA_028672205.1. Classification (NCBI taxonomy): domain Eukaryota; kingdom Metazoa; phylum Platyhelminthes; class Cestoda; order Proteocephalidea; family Proteocephalidae; genus Proteocephalus; species Proteocephalus fallax. The sequence goes on from JAPUBX010000577.1 coordinate 89,497, forward strand.
TCATAATAAATTACACGCACCCACTTGAATTTATAGATCTCCGGATAACAGTGTGTCTCTGTTAAAAGATTCGCCACTCACGCAAGAATATGCGTGTTTCTTATTATTGGTTTGTTTGAAGAAGCACACATTATTTAGATTCAGGTAAAACATTTCCAGAGCTCATCAACACATAACTCGAAAAAGCTATTGTAAAGAAGATGAAGAAATTCGATGAAGTGCTCTCGCGGAGCCAGAAAGCGAGACGACAGCCAAGAAGCAGCAGCCGACAGACACTGAAAAGTCACAGGTAGTTCTGCAAGTCCAGAAAAAGTTCGACTCTGCGAATCCACCCGTGTCTGGAGAAATGCCCACATCCATTACTCCACTTGGCATGGTCGATCTCTGATAACAGCAGGATCAGCGATTGTGTCGACGATGATTCAATTACCGACAGTTATACTGACGTCAGCAATGATTCTGCGGGAAGCGGGACTCTTCTTTTAGCTCTTTACGCTCATCATCCTTAGAGGAAACGACAAAGAAGAAGAAGAAGAAGAAGAAGACGTTCTCGATGAAGCTAAAGAATTTTACGACGAAGAAGAATAAGAATTTATGACTGACTCGATTTTTAAATTTGTTTATTTACGTGAATACATATATTTGCTGCGAGTGAAATCTATTTACGAAACATGAATATACTTAACGGAAAAATAAAGTCCAGCTTCAAGTCCTCTGGGTGCTGGGATTCGATTTCATCTGCCGATTACTCAGCAATTTGGGGAACCCCTGGGCATAGAAACATCCTAGTCGTGATGCTCAACTGTGGGAGCCTGGGAATAATTTCGAGCATTCGAATGGTACCTTCAATTTATTGAAGACGTCCTTCGGCGTCTTATTGTTGTGAGGTCCCTGTGAGTTCATTGTCTGTTTAAACAGGACAAGTAAATGGCATACTACTTTACTTGAACGGATAGCAACTATTTATACGTAATTTTACGAAGTTCTTGTAAGACTTTGCGTCACTCGTTTAATCCTTATCAACTCGACAGTATTGTAGCTTCTTTCGGGGCGTTTAAGAATTGCTCTGCCCCAGTCACTCGACGTCCAGTGAATCCATTTGTGCGGCAAGTGGATACACTTGCTTCACTTGGGTTTGAACATGTTATCGCCGGCACCATCGCCTGGCCTGACCTGGGTGTCGAACCTCTACACCTAACCAACCCACAGAGCGATAATTCAAACCACCACACCGTCTGGCTACGACGAATATTTTCTCCACATGAACCTTGTAAGGTCTAAGAGTCAAATCGTTGCGCCAAATTCGCCATGTGGTGATTTCTGAGAGTCACATTGCTGTGAACGACGCTCAATTGACATATTTTGATCGTCTGTAATCGTCCCGATTGTGCACCAAAATAATCTTCATCTTTACGCGCGCATGCGAGGACATTTCAGTTTATCATTTATCATTTATAAATTGTCTACCCCTTTATATATGTGATTTTCCATCCCAAATGGGTATTTAATTAGAATTTGGATACGAAACTCTAAATAAAACGACTCAGACAATACCCTCAGGTTATTTGGTGTCAGAAAGACGTGTTTGTTCAGGTATTGAGCTCGTGTGGCACTGGTTGCATCATGATCCTCAGAATCTTCACGCAAAATCAATAAGTTATTATTCCAGAATATCTAGGTGACTCTGTTAGCTTCTTTTGTGGACTTATTTAGAGAGGGTTGCCTCAGTGAGTCGCGGTAATTGCACGATGCGATTCCATTAACAAATGGCTCGCAGTTATTTAAAAAATTTCAATCAAGTAAGCAGTTTTCAGTTCAGTTCATGAAGGGGATTGCGAAAACCGTGTCAGCATGCGCGTCTAAAGCCCTGGGTGTGGCGTTGGGTGATTGTACGCCCACTCAGGCGAATTGCGTGATTCGGGTATTCGTGTCTTCTTGTAATGGCGAGACATTCTGAATCATGAAAATCAATTCTATTTTAACAGGAAATTAGGAAAGCAGCTACAGAGGCAGGTGATTTGGAGAAAATCAATACATGGAAACAATGTTCGGACAGAATGCAGCATCGCAAACCGAGACGAAGACGAATATTTCAGATGCCAAGGTCAGATCATCTGCAGCCATATTTTTTTCTGCAAAGATCGGTTCCTTTGTGAACTGGACTCGTGAATATTTGGTCCAACATGGCATGTGCGTCGATGCGCTTTGAAACAGACGAAGTGGAATAAGGTACGACGGTCGCTTATTGGTGGGGGAAATTTGAGCTGTGCGCGTGGTCAAAAGCAAACCCGCGATGTCGTCTCTTAGTTTTTCAATGTAATTAGACTTCAAAAAATAGTGCCAGAATTTCCAAAATGTCATCTAAATATGAGCTGTTCAGGCATTTGGAATTCTACGATACTCGTGGAAAGAAATGGTATGCGCAAATATCTGTATCGCTGAATGTACTAGGTATCATGTGCCTAACATAATGAATGAGATTATTATTCGATCATTCTTATGTTGTGAAGGTCATATGTAGTAGCCCATTTATTCGTCTCACGCGCTAGAATTTGCGTGCTCTATTCCCATTGGTTTGTTTTAACTATCAGTCAGCCCACCGATTCTGGTTGCACATTAAAAGAACCTACACACTTCGCTCGAATATCATAGAGCAAATATTTGTGTCAAGAAGATGAAGAGAGAGTACGTAAGAAGAGAGTCAAAGGTAATATTTATTTGATCTATAACGTTAACCCTGCGGCTTGTGTAGCCCTAACAACGGGGCCCCGCGCGAATCAAGATGGGTTCGCTTGTTGCGACGACTTCACCTAAAGAAACGGTAAGCTAGCACTTTCCCTAAACGGAACTCGGCCTTCAGATCTCCACGTGTGGTGGACAATGCGGATCAACCTGCCGCAGAGGTGGCGGTGGTTCAATCGAGATTAACGTCGTATTCCACCACCAATATGTATATTGTAGTCACCACCTCCGATGACTCAAGCAGCATTAGTTCCTCCGATGATATTTCAACTGATTCTTCTTCTTCTTCGTCTTCTTCTTCTTTCTTCTTCTTCTTCTTCTTCTTCTTCTTCTTCTTCTTCTTCTTCTTCTTCGTCTTCCTCTTCTTCTTCTTCTTCTTCTTCTTCTTCTTCTTCTTCTCTTCTTCTTCTTCTTCTTCTTCTTCTTAATCTTCTATTTCTTCCTCGTATATTTTTTACATTTACGATTTGAAATATTTTTAAAAATTGAACATATTTTCGATATTTTTATTCAAATTTGTTTTATATTTGGGTGAAATATTGACCTTAAAAGAACAATTTATGGAGTTTTTTGTAGGGATTTACTAATGAAAATTAAAATTATTAAATTGCAATACATTCAACGTATTCCCACAGTAATTGATGATGTCATCTATATGAATGATTTAAGTTAGGTTTATGAAGGCATGATGATATGAAGACGACAAAAAAATCGTTGCTTCTGACATCATTTACCTCGGGATAATAAGATTCGGGCCTTCGTAATTGTGCAACAATAATAGTAATAATAATATAATTGTAGCGGCTTTATTGAGGTCACGAGGATCAAAGCTTTCAGCATTAAACAAGACAGTATAAAAGTATTAGATATGCAAATGGTATTTTAGTTCCTGCTTCACCTGCTCCGGTGAAACCAAAAATCGGAACAAATAAGGAATGACCGAATTCTTGTGGGTATTGAACGGTATAGTTTACGCATTGGTCGAAGAGATTTACACTTAGATGAACTTGAAAAGAGTGGCGTTGAACGATGCCTTCTTGAATGGAGAGCATAGACAGGCCACTAGAAAACGAGATTATTTTAAACAGCCTACGAAGGGTTAAAAAGTCAGAACATTTAAGGCCAGTATCGCAGCTCCACCTGATTTCATCGCTGACAGCCAGGTCAGCCAAGACGATGTCTGCGCCAATGTGACCTCGACAGGTAAACCAAAAGATCACGCAGAAGGGCAAGCAGATATTACACATGAAAACGTCGAGCAAGATCCCCAGTGTTCGACGAGAGGTTTACAAGAGCCGAGGCTGACAATCCCCACGTACGCGACCCCACTAGACAAGAAAGATGACAAAATCGATAGTGACCAATCATCAGATTCTTCTTCAGATTCAGACAGTGAGACGACGGACACGATCCAGGTGCCAGTGCAGGAAAAGCCGATGGAGGTGCTGGAAGTCGAGAAGAAGGTTGACACGGCGATACCCAGAACTGCAATAGGCATGGTAGATGACAAAATCGATAGTGACCAATCATCAGATTCTTCTTCAGATTCAGACAGTGAGACGACGGACACGATCCAGGTGCCAGTGCAGGAAAAGCCGATGGAGGTGCTGGAAGTCGAGAAGAAGGTTGACACGGCGATACCCAGAACTGCAATTGGCATGGTAGATGACAAAATCGATAATAAGGCCTCGTCGGAATCCTCGTCGGATTCTGACAGCGAGACAACAGCTAAGAAGCGGGAGCCAAAGGTCCCGATGAATCAGAAAGTTAATCAGGATATCCCGTCCGCGAAAACGGACTCCTCGTCGGTTTCAAAAGAGATGACCTCGGATGACCCCGTTATTTTACCAAATGTAAATGCACAACTTAAGTCGTCACTTGCACCTGCGAGCTCTTTGGAACACGAGGGCAAGGAGATTCCTAAAATTAATTTGCAAAACAAAATCGATTCTGCTTTGCCTGAGGAGTCCGTTCAGCCGACGAAATTGTCCTCGCGAGACCGATGGTTCCAGATGTCGTTCCGGAAGCCCAGAAGAAAGTCTTATCTGCAAATCCACCCGCGTCTGGAGCAACGCACACATCCACGACTCCACGTGGCATGGTCGACCTCTGATAACAGCAGCATCAGCGATTGTGTCGTCGACGATTCAATTACCGACAGCTTTACTGGCGGCAGCAATTATTCTGCGGGAAGCGGGACTCTTCTTTCAGCTCTTTACGCTCATCATCCTCGGAGGAAACGACGAAGAAGAAGAAGAAGAAGAAGACATTCTCGATTTTTAAATTTGTTTATTTACGTGAATACATATATTTGTCTGCGGGTGAAATCTATTTATGAAACATGAATATACTTAACGGAACAACCAGGAGCTTCAAGTCCTCTGGATGCTGGGATTCGATTTTATCTGCCGATTACTCAGCAATTTTGGGAACCGTTGGGCATAGAAACACCTAGTCGTGATGCTCAACTGTGGGAGCCTGGGAATAATTTCGAGCATTCGAATGGTACCTTCAATTTATTGAAGACGTCCTTCGGCGTCTTATTGTTGTGAGGTCCCTGTGAGTTCATTGTCTGTTTAAACAGGACAAGTAAATGGCATACTACTTTACTTGAACGGATAGCAACTATTTATACGTAATTTTACGAAGTTCTTGTAAGACTTTGCGTCACTCGTTTAATCCTTATCAACTCGACAGTATTGTAGCTTCTTTCGGGGCGTTTAAGAATTGCTCTGCCCCAGTCACTCGACGTCCAGTGAATCCATTTGTGCGGCAAGTGGATACACTTGCTTCATTTGGGTTTGAACATGGTATCGCCGGCACCATGGCCTGGCCTGAACTGGGTGTCGAGCCTCTACACCTAACCAACCCACAGAGCGATAATTCAAACCACCACACCGTCTGGCTACGACGAATATTTTCTCCACATGAACCTTGTAAGGTCTAAGAGTCAAATCGTTGCGCCAAATTCGCCATGTGGTGATTTCTGAGAGGCACATTGCTGTGAACGACGCTCAATTGACATATTTTGATCGTCTGTAATCGTCCCGATTGTCACAAAATAATCTTCATCTTTACGCACGCATCAGGCATTCAATTTATCATTATCATTCATAAATTGTATACCCCTTAATATATGTGATTTTCCATCCCAAATGGGTATTTAATTAGAATTTGGAAACGAAACTCTAAATAAAACGACTCAGACAATACCCTCAGGTTATTTGGTGTCAGAAAGACGTGTTTGTTCGGGTATTGAGCTCGTGTGGCACTGGTTGCATCATGATCCTCAGAATCTTCACGCAAAATCAATAAGTTATTATTCCAGAATATCTAGGTGACTCTGTTAGCTTCTTTTGTGGACTTATTTAGAGAGGGTTGCCTCAGTGAGTCGCGGTAATTGCACGATGCGATTCCATTAACAAATGGCTCGCAGTTATTTAAAAAATTTCAATCAAGTAAGCAGTTTTCAGTTCAGTTCATGAAGGGGATTGCGAAAACCGTGTCAGCATGCGCGTCTAAAGCCCTGGGTGTGGCATTGGGTGATTGTACGCCCACTCAGGCGAATTGCGTGATTCGGGTATTCGTGTCTTCTTGTAATGGCGAGACATTCTGAATCATGAAAATCAATTCTATTTTAACAGGAAATTAGGAAAGCAGCTACAGAGGCAGGTGATTTGGAGAAAATCAATACATGGAAACAATGTTCGGACAGAATGCAGCATCGCAAACCGAGACGAAGACGAATATTTCAGATGCCAAGGTCAGATCATCTGCAGCCATATTTTTTTCTGCAAAGATCGGTTCCTTTGTGAACTGGACTCGTGAATATTTGGTCCAACATGGCATGTGCGTCGATGCGCTTTGAAACAGACGAAGTGGAATAAGGTACGACGGTCGCTTATTGGTGGGGGAAATTTGAGCTGTGCGCGTGGTCAAAAGCAAACCCGCGATGTCGTCTCTTAGTTTTTCAATGTAATTAGACTTCAAAAAATAGTGCCAGAATTTCCAAAATGTCATCTAAATATGAGCTATTCAGGCATTTGGAATTCTACGATACTCGTGGAAAGAAATGGTATGCGCAAATATCTGTATCGCTGAATGTACTAGGTATCATGTGCCTAACATAATGAATGAGATTATTATTCGATCATTCTTATGTTGTGAAGGTCATATGTAGTAGCCCATTTATTCGTCTCACGCGCTAGAATTTGCGTGCTCTATTCCCATTGGTTTGTTTTAACTATCAGTCAGCCCACCGATTCTGGTTGCACATTAAAAGAACCCACACACTTCGCTCGAAGACCATAGAGCAAATATTTGTGTCAAGAAGATGAAGAAATTAAGTCACCGTAAGAAGAAAGAGTCAACAAGGTAAATATTTATTTGATCTATAACGTTAACCCTGCGGCTTGTGTAGCCCTAACAACGGGGCCCCGCGCGAATCAAAAAGGGTTCGCTTGATGCGACGACTTCACCTAAAGAAACGGTAAGCCAGCACTTTCCCTAAACGGAACTCGGCCTTCAGATCTCCACGTGTGGCGAACAATGCGGATCAACCTGCCGCCGAGGTGCCAGTGGTTCGATCGAGATTACCGTCGTATTCCACCACCGAAAGCTCTTCGGAGCAGGAAACCCCATCGGGAGGGTTAGCAGCGATCAATGGATGTGCGTCACAGTCGAATGCGAGAGATGGTCAAAGAGAGAGCCAAGGTAACATTAATGCCCCGCGAGAGTCCGTAGGGTTGGCGTCAGAATGTTCCAAAAGCGGTGATGCCGACTTCAAAAAGTCTTCCGAGACTTCGTCTGATAGTAGCAGCTCCGATGACTCAAGCAGCAAAGGTTCCTCCGATGATATTTCAACTGATTCTTCTTCTTCTTCTCTTCTTCTTCTTCTCTTCTTCTTCTTCTTCTTCTTCTTCTTCTTCTTCTTCTTCTTCTTCCTCTTCTTCTTCGTCGAATGATGATGAATCATACAGTAGCAATGGCGTCAGTTTGGACACTTCCTCAGTCGCGGTAGACGCGAAGAAGACTCCGAAAAATGGAAAATAGATGCTGAAATATGTTTTTACATTTACGATTTGAAATATTTTTAAAAATTGAACATATTTTCGATATTTTTATTCAAATTTGTTTTACATTTGGGTGAAATATTGACCTTTAAAGAACAATCAAAATCCATGGAGTTTGTTGTAGGGATTTACTAATAAAAATTAAAATTATTAAATTGCAATACATTCAACGTATTCCCACAGTAATTGATGATGTCATCTATATGAATGAGTTAAGTTAGGTTTATGAATGCATGATGATATGAAGACGACAAAAAAATCGTTGCTTCTGACATCATCCACCTCGGGATAATAAGATTCGGGCCTTCGTAATTGTGCAACAATAATAGTAATAATAATATAATTGTAGCGGCTTTATTGAGGTCACGAGGACCAAAGCTTTCAGCATAAAACAAGACAGTATAAAAGTAACTAGATATGAAAATGGTCTTTTAGTTCCTGCTTCACCTGCTCCGGTGAAACCAAAAATCGGAACAAATAAGGAATGACCGAATTCTTGTGGGTATTGAACGGTATAGTTTACGCATTGGTCGAAGAGATTTACACTTAGATGAACTTGAAAAGAGTGGCGTTGAACGATGCCTTCTTGAATGGAGAGCATAGACAGGCCACTAGATAACGAGATTGTTTTTAACAGCCTACGAAGGGTTAAAAAGTCAGAACATTTAAGGCCAGGGAAAATTACTTGGGAACAATATACAATAAGGTGAATTATACTGGCATGGACAAAGGTTTGTATGGGGCTAGAACTTAAACCAAGTCTCCTGAACCGGCGAACTACGAAGCAAAGGCGACGGGATTTACCAAAGACAGCATGATCGACATGATCACTGTTAAAAATAACGTCGAGGAATTGGGATTTTGAGCTCGAAACGAAATTATGGAGTGAATTGATTTCAGGAGTGTCGACATTGGCTCTCATGAAAAATGTTATAGAGATGCATTTTGATGCATTCAACTGAAAACCATTCCCCGAAGACCACTCGAGTACCTGATTGACTGCCTGCCCCAGTTGCTGAGAATCACCATCCGTCTTGTATGCATGGCATAAAGTCAAGTCATCCGCGTATTTTATAAGTGTCACGTCGTTAGGGGACCGAAGGCTGAAGTGATCCGCCACTCATTTGACCCTTAGATTTGACCGCTATAGGTTAAAGGCTTCTTGGAATTTTTCATGAAGATTCTGGGGCAGATGTAATTGGTCGGGTTGGTTATTAAATTCTGGACGATGCAGCAGCAGTCATCCGCTGCCACCTTGGATTTGAACCCAGGTTCACTCGCTAATCCATTATAAGAAAAAGTGCAAATATATGGTCTACCGAGACATGGGGTAATCGGCACCATAGCATTCTTATTGGGAGCTGTGCGCCGCAACTCGTGTGCCAACTCATTTGGTTGCGTAACCGCCGACGTTGCTGATTGGGTCTCGTAACTGGTGAGGCCTAGGTGTATATTGTATGTGCTCTTTATCACACTTATTCTCCTGTTTGACCGTCAGGTTTGTTGTAATTGAATAAACTTCATTCTTTTTATTATTTATTTGTCCGCGTAAACTCATTACATGACCACGGGAAACTAGCTAATTGCCAAAACGTAGTAAAATGTTGCTCTGCTGTAACTACGTGTTTTTGTCGAGCTGAATGTTTCGTGTGGAAATCTAATGAGAGCATCCGAAGCACTGAAGTAAAAGAGATTCAAATGAGTCATGTTATATCATACGATGACGTTTTGGTCGCAATGATCCCAATTTTTCTGTTGACAGTATGAACATCAAGCTACGTAATAATGTTCCGTCAAATCAATACCAGGACGCTTGCTGTACTCGATTAGAAGTTTCTAACAATTTATAGCCGATAGCTAAGGGCCATATTTTCCTATCCTTCCCAAGAAATTAAAAATCGATGAATGTGGGGCATTGAACCGCAAGACCACAGATGTTGGAAGGCATAGGGCACAATACGTTGCACCGTGGACTGTGTGATTACACAACAAACTGTGGCTTGACTCACTTTGAAGATGCTTGAGTCAACTGGGAGGGGCACGGCTTTCCTGATTTAACTAAATTATCTTCGTTTTCCCCAGATCACCGAAGAAAATGCCTAACCCCTTTTCATCTGAAAAGCTACAGTCGATTTTTCAGCGAAAAGAAAAGGCCGTCTGCGAGGTGGACGACTATGGCAATCAGTCCATGATTGTGGGCAATCGGAAGGTAAAGACTCTGCGATGCAGGAAGGAGCGCTCGATTAAAAATCCATTTCAGTAAGACGTATTCCCTAACGGTTCGGATTGGTCAATAAGCAAGACTTCTCAGCCAATTAAAATTAAGCTATCATCAAAAACACATGGCTGATCGTTTTTATTGCTCGAATAGTCTTGAGGACTGCGTATATGATAGCATCTTTAAAATTAACATTTATGATTTTTTAATGGGTCATTTCAAGGTTGTAAGTGGCTACCCGGGTAATATTATGGCATAGTCGCTCTTGGATGCATATACTCAGTAAGAACGGTCATATTTTCCTCTACGCAGCCGTTTAAGTTCACGACTGTCAACTCCAGAAAAAGACGAACGGGTTTACGCTGAACTCGTCGACTTCGACGTACTTCCTGGAAGCAGTGCTCTGATGGCTTCAGCATCACCGTCCAACTATTCGACTGCTTCCTCGTCCGCCTACCACAGCAGTGATTCCCAGGGTCCTCGAGTGAGGTCAGCCCAGTCAGCGGCGACCTCTTGTGTCCGTCACTGCGACAAGAATGTCTACGACGCACCCTGGGACTATCATCGGTCCATCAGTGACAAAGGCATCGTTACCCCGGTCGTCTTCACCACCACCAACGAGTATGCCAAACCGACAACATGGCGAACTCCAGAAAATCAAACGATTCTGGCGGAGAAGCCTGTGGTCAGTGGTTGTGAGGAAGACGTTGTCCAAATTCGCATCAAGACCGGCGGAAATGGTGGCAATAGGATGTGGGTGGATTCGAGAATAAAGTCGAGGGATTACTCGACGGCGATATCGAATGGCTTGCGTCCAGATAGCACAGCGACTCTTGTGAGCCCCGAAGAGGTCTCTGACAAGAGGTCTAGTGGAGAGAGTTAAATATGAGCCGTGGACATGAGATTTAACATTATCATAACTTTTGCATTCTTTCTGAAAAATAAAAGACAACCGAACACTTTTACTAGTTTTGTGAGTTAAATATGAGGGAAAGTACGTGTTTCGTCTTCAGAGCAATGTAAACGGATATCGATTATCGATTACTTAGCCAGCTGCTCTTAAACATAACACGAGGCACTGCTTGCTTCATCACTGTGTGTTGGAAGGCAATTTGATTGGTTTATTGAGGCGATTAGAATAATCATCGTTACGCAAACCAAACGATTAAGTAGTATAGCGTACAACAAAGATGGATTGTATACAAGAAACAGACTGTTTAAGAAACAAATAACTTGGTCGGCGCTGTTTCCTTCCTTTTTTTAATTGAGTTCTGAAAGTGAAAACGTTGTCCCAGAGAGTTGTACTGGGATGCCTATGTTTTCTGGTCCATACTATGGACGATGTTATAATGAATATGGTTTACTCCACGATGCTTCGGCATCAAAGGAGGTGGTTCTAATCTACTAACACTTGGATCCCTGGATCCGCCTTGTAGAAGGAGGCTCCTCTGATTGGTCACTCTCGACCGACTGGGAGGAGTGGGGCAGGGATGAACGGCAGCAGCATATCTAGTCCAAGATTAAGAGATCAGAAAGGAGGCGGTTCTGTCATAGCACCGCCGGATCCTGCCACTCACGTCTTGCTGGCTTATCCTCTCCTATGAGGAGACAGATTCCAAACGAGCGCCAATGCTCCACATCCATATCGCGCGTCTCGTGGAGGTTCGGAAGAAACCGGTAAAGTTAGGTTTAGGAAATAAAGGGAGTTCAGACTAAATCAAAAGTCACCGAGGACTTCAAGTAAACAACAAATAAAGTATTTTTGGTCGTTAATCTCCTTTTTGGCAATTATGAAGTTATCCCCTCATTCGAAGCGTCTTACAACAGTAGGGTTTTTACTTGCTGCAACATTCCGCTGTTAAATAAACTCGGTTTTACAATCCCTACATTTTCTTGGATTTATGATCTATAGAGAATTTGACGGATGCTATGTGACACTCTATTTTATGTTAATCGTGTGATTCGGGTCACGAGACCCAGACGATCAGCATTATAACTCTGACAGTTACCGCTTCACATCTCCTAGTATGTAGTCGTTCTTGTGGGAATTAAAGAGATCTACATTGAGGGGCTACCTAATTTACGGGACGCATGTAAGGAAATATTGGTGAAATTCCGTGGAGCAGTGATGTTCCCAATGGAGGGCATAGATATTCCATTATACTTTAGACTCGGTGAAGGGTAATACAGGCATCCACGAAGCCCTTGACACGGTTTGACCTAACCCCAAATCACCTGTAACGACGAAAGAATAAATGAAGATGACGGATTTCAAAAAGACGGCATTAACGTGGCCACCCTAAGATAGCCAAATTTTGGAAACTCGAGGTTCGGCTGAGACTAAATTATGTAGCCGTGGTTTTTTGCCAAAATTCTTTTTTGTTTGACTAGACAGAAAGAAGAAGAAGTTTTCATTGCCTGGACATCTGGACATCGGAAAAGAGTATGCAATAGACAACCTTGGAAAGTCCTTGTCCATACTCTGAGTTGTCTGACCAATTTTGTTTGTGGCCGTCTTCATGGTTTGTGGAATTTGGCCACTAAGAACGTTTCCGTAGCAGAACCAATCGAAGTGTGTAGACATCTGGTCACAGGGGTTACGCGGTGAATACACATTTTGATACGTTCAGAAGACGACCGTTCTCCGAAGACCAATCGACTTTCTCGTTAGAGCTGCGGTCAAGCTGTTGGGAATTCGTCTTGCGGACATGAAATTGGATCGGGCGTCCGAGTCACAGAAACAGAACACCAGAAAACCCTGCGTCTTGGAGGACATCAGGGGAATGAAGAGGTTTCGCTAACGACTCCAGCGTGTTGGTAGTGGCGAGAGAAGCTATTTCGAGGCAAGCTTATCAACCATTCGCAAGCCCCGTCAGCACGCAGTGGATGGCCAAGAGCGGTGAAATCAGAAATTATGATTGGCTCATAGGCTCCGTTCACAGCCATGGATCCGCCGAGCTTGTCTTGAACCAATCAAGGTGTAGAAAACACGGCCGCCATTATCTATTGTCTTATTGGCGGGATTATTTCTCGGACTGACGATAGTACCCGCGTCAATACTCACATGGTCACATTATCGTAGATCTTAGAGTCCTCTAGACTATTTGGCTGGATTTATTGACGTAATAATAATTATTGTATTCGCCTTATTGGGGTCCTGATGATCAAAACTTAAAAGTTTGCACCAAACAAAATTGATGCAGGATAAAGCCATTAAACCATGCTGGCCAATCAGTCGGTTATTTTCCAACGTGTCTCTGACGCGTTGGCAATTTTAAAGATCATGAAATAGACATTTTGCGGTTGTAGGCGGATTGCAATCAATAATCCGTTGATCTCAAAATGACGTGACAAAATTGCCGTGCAATTATTGATTGGACCAGTCGCCAATTAGCTACTGTTTCGAGCTCGTTTTCAATATTTGGCACGGGCTCGGTTCGCTCTAAAAGTGCACCAATCATCGTCTTTTCCTCGTCAATACTGACCGTTTATTCCAACCTACCAACCCAATAAGACGCCCGCAACGTGACACCCTCGAACACCAGTAAGCGGGGTATTTTAACTTTTCGAAATGAAACATTTGTGGTCGGGGTTTGTTTAAATTAGAAGAAAAGATGTGGAAATTGCAACAAATCAAAGGACAAATAACGATAAATAATAACCAGCTTAGAGTACAAGTGGTCAAAGAACAGTGTTTTGTTTTATGCATGGTGCGTTTGAGGACAACAGTGGTTATACTTGGACGCATGTTGAAAACTTTTGTGTTGTGTTCGGCAATTAACGCCGTAGTAACAATCGGGTCGTGTCGGCCACTCCCGTTCCTCGGAGGGCGCCAAGTGAATCCGCCAATAGAAAAGAAGGCGTTGGAAGCATTTTCGTGTGCAGGGCCAACACAATTGTGTGTCCATTGTGACGTTGGACAGGGCATTTGCATCTAAGGCGGCATCTGGAAGGTCCGTGACCTCTCGAAGGGATCCAAAATTAGAAAGGATAGCTTGGGCAAACGCCGCGTCGCTCAAATTCTTCCTAGTTTTATAAGTCTAAGTAAGTTGTGAATTAACCACGAAAGTGCCAATCATACCAAGACGTGAGCCGTCTCCACCTGGTTCAACAGGGTAAACTGAAAGGAGGGCTGGTCAGGAAGAGCTATAATAATAATACGATTAATAGTTCTACTTGCTCGCTTATAAGTAGCAAGTTTATATAGCACGTGGGACGTACCTGCGAGGGTGGTGGCGCAATTGCCACCGCGACAGTGGCACTGGTTGTTGTTGACGGTTTTAAGGCAACAACAAAAGACCAACTGGCACAGAAGGCATTCCGGATTGGGCATGTTCAGGGTGGCGGCATCCTCTCGAGAGGGAATTCGCAGACCGCAGGCGTCACACGACAAATGATTTCGGCCTGATTATATAGAATCGGGTATTTTAGATCGCTTCAGCGAATTCGATGTATCGATTCTTTGCACTGTTCTAGCCGGAAATCAACCCTATCCGGTTGACCTAATCTAAACTAAGGGATCTTCGGCGAGAGGATGAACCGGTTTTATGACTGTCGCCCCCCCCCTGTCCAGAAGACAACTGCTGGGAGCGAGGGTGGCATTTGCGTGCTTTCAGGGGCACTCCAAAGCCACGAAAAGACACCAAGCCGCCCGAGTTCCAAATGCTTTATGGTACACAATGTCGTTTACAAGTTAGCAAACAACGGTCTGCTGATACAAGTGAACGTTAATACGGATAAAGAGGACTCCGCGCATTTAAACTCACATCCACTTCCCGTAACTGAAATTGACAGTGGGCACCACTCACAATGTGGTTCTAACGAATTGCTGCTGAAATAAATGAGAAATTCGAGTGGATTAGAAGATTCCTGTAAAGCAACGTTAACTCCTCGCAACGCGGACATGTTCACATTTTTCGGGAGCTTATTTAGACACAAAAATTGCGACACATTTTAGGCATGGTTAGTGCCTTGCCATTATTGGCTAATAATATACCGTAACTATTACACAATGCACATATATATGTGAAGGCATAAGAACCAATAAGAATCATGCAACAATGTTTAAAACAAGGGATCAAAGTCGGGAACCTCACCTAGAATCACCATCGTCCCAATCTCCGCTGTTGCTATTACTATGTTCTGATTTGTCGTCTATCTAGTGGATAACAAGGGAAACTATCATGGATTGCATATATTACCTCCGCGAGCATTGTTTTCTCGTCAATAATTTTCTTTTCCTCTGGGTTGCGATCTAACTCTAGATCGACAAATGTTTCCAGGATTATTGATTGGATAGAAAACTAACCTGGGTGGATTGTAAGGTATTGACTAATGACAGCATCAAGCTGCCAATTTTTAGATGACGAGGCTATACCTCCTCGACACTGGCGATGAAAAGAGACAGTATGAATGACTAGGGATTTCATTTAAAAATGTAATGCATGTTTAAAACGTGCCGTGGGGCAACCGTCACCCTTTTTTCTCCACTGTAGAAGGCAATACTTGCAGAAAGAATGCATACAGGGATTCACGCTATAAAACGGAAGACAATAAGTCAAAATTGCCAAGATTTACAAAAAAACAGCAACAACGTGGGGTGTTACCTTTCACATTGATAGAGGATGCCAGTACATATGGAACATGTCAAGAGATCTTCCAGTCCAGACGATTTAGATCGGGAAAGCGCTGGTCTTTTTGGTGGTGGTGGAGATCCACTTTCGTCGTTTTCTTTCAATTCAGGTTTATCTGCTTCAAAGAAGAACAAAAAGCCTAGTTGAAATTACAGGAAATAAATTGCACGAATTTACTTTTTCCTTTAGATGTAACAATTGTGTCGGACGTATGTAATTCTTTGCTGGCATCTTCATTTACTTCATCTTGATTCACATACATTTTCTCCGCCCTACTTGGTGGAAACATTACTGAATCAAAATTTAAAATCACCCAGCGTTGGTCAACCAGGCTCTACCATCGGGATCACGAGAAATACTTACAACGTCTTTATCGTCTACACAATGTGTCATAAATAAAGCAAGAATGATTACCAGTCCCACAAAACGTTGGGATAACGTAATCTTCAGCAAGCTTCTCGGTTGTACTTCCATCTGAACATCGGAGGATAGCCCAATATTGATTCATGTTGTTCAAGATAAAAATCAGATTACTGGTGAAGATCGTCCAACCAGTGCAGCAAGTATGGCGATGAGAAATACTATATATTAAACGAACTGTATGGTTTGAAAAAACATCATCGTTTTGTAACACTGGGTGTTGATTGGCTACTTAAAGAATCTTTTCTAGGTCGTCGATTTCTTCTTTTTACTTTTAATAACAAAAATTTCCTATTTATTTTTTTATCGTGAAGGCGAAGCTATCGTACGACTATCAGCATCGTTGAGAGTTGCTAAGCGTCCGAAATTTCTTCGAGCTACATCATAAGGTTTGGTTAGTCGATTATTGGTGAACGGCGTAAAAACACAACGAAGTCAAACCTTGGTAATTATAACATAGAGTGCCAACCAGCAAGCCGGTTTGCCCGGTGAGGGTTTTTTTATGGCACTTTGGGTACCACCGTTAGTCAACATTTCCTTTCCCTGTGTTATGATAACTAAGGTCTTTTACCTCACCGATCGTCGATTTATCCGCCGGCATTGCTTATGGTTATGAGTCGGGCTCATGTTTAGTTTCTTGAGAAATCTCATTTTTTTCCATAAGACCGCTGAGGTACTCGAGAAGTCACTCGGCGTTATATTTAACAGTCGGTTATCATGGAGTGATTATGTGGATGCCGTTTTCGGTAAATGTCGTCGTCTCTGTTTCTTAGTTCGCCGGTTCAAGAGACTCGGTTTAAGCTCTAGCCGTATAAAAAAACTTTGTCCAAACCTGTATAATTCCCATAATTGTATATTGTTTCCCAGTCATTTTTCCCGTCCTTAAATGTTCTCACTTTTAAACACTTTGTAGGCTTTTTAAAACAATCTCGTTTTCTAGTGGCCTGTCTATGCTCTCCATTCAAGAAATCATCGTTCAACGCCACTTCAATCGTTTTTCACTAATCGCTGCTCGTATTTTAAGTGACCCGCCCCATCCTCTCTATTCAGGTTTATCTAAGTGTAAATCTCTTCGACCAATGCGTAGGCTATACCGTTCAATATTTACAAGAATTTAGTCATTCCTTATTTGTTCCGATTTTTGGTTTCACTGGAGCAGGTGAAGCAGGAACTAAAAGACAATTTTCATATCTAGTTATTTTATACTGTCTTATTTTATGCTGAGAGCTTTGGTCCTCGTGACACTATTTTTATTATTATTGATGGACCACAGTTTAAATGTGTGGTAATTGCCCAGAAAGACCTTCTTATGCTGGTGTGATAAATTAATTTGCGGCATGCGAATTTACGAACCCTCTAGCTCACCTTCACTTCAACCTTGTAAGGTGGCCTATAGAGGTAAGCCAATCGAACGATTCATCAATCCACCGTTCGCATCACATCACATTATACTGTACGGTATAATTCGACCCCAATCACTCTAAGTCCAATTAGAATGGCAAAAAGAGCAACAGCTATTCCGTGGAAAAGTAAAATGTCGCGAAAGTGGTATGGAGAAAGTCTTGGTGGTGATGAATTGAAATATTCGAATCTAAACGTATTCACAGTTTTGTCTGCTTTATGTTTGAGTGTGCTTGGATTAAATATTTACGTGGGAGGGATTTTGGTGTAAGTTAATCGTAATTGAAGGTATTATGGTCGTGCCAACAGGATGGAAAGAGGGGTACGGAACCATTTAGGTTTCAATAGAAAACTGCTATCTGAATTAATGCCCATTTATTAATTCATCATGATTTTAAAACCAAACTAGACATGATACCCCGATTCTGAACCCGACATTCAAGCTCTGTCTATTAACCGTGCCTGGACGTAATCTTTAGCCATGGTAACTTAATGTCCAAGATTTGGCACCTTAAGGCCTCTATTTGTATTGGTGTATTAAGTTAAAGGACCATACATAAATACAACATCAGACTCGTCAATAGACGAGGCTATTTATGTTAATTCTCAAGAAATCCTCCGGCGTCTTATCTTTCTATCTTCGTTTTGGTGAGGCTCTAGGTTACGGGTTATAACAAGGAGAACAGGCGTTTGATTGTTTTTTGGTAATTCTTATTTATCTTCATAACTATTTATAGACGCGTCAACGGAGATGCTTAACAAATAAACTGTGCAACATAGCCCCTGAAAATGTACACTGCGACTGGAACGGGTGGCCGACGGTACATGGTTTTTGGCTGGGTTACTGCGTAAGTCTGATTTTATTGTCGCCCAGATGCTCAGAAAGGCCGGTGAAAACGCTCGACCATTGGGGGTTGGATTGTATGATATCGCCAGTAATCGGAGGCTACCCAGAAACTCGCATATCTTGGGCAATCGACTCAAATAGTTGGCTTTGGTCGGTTGTAATGTAGGGTAGACTCCTAAAAATTCGACCCAATTACAAAGGAATAGATTTATAACACCCCTATTGTCCATCTTGTGAAACTATCAACGCATGCCATTCGAAAACGGCCCCCTCTGGTGGGAGGTAAGGGTCTTACCCGATGTTAATGTCCGTGGCTGAAACGTGCGTTCTGCAGGTCGAAAGAACTTACTGGTGCCTTTTTTTATGCCGAGTCACTTAGGTCCCCTGGAAAGCGATTCCTGATTTTGCGCGTCCTTCGAGAGACTTTGCCATGTTAAGCGACTAGCAATCGGTTTTACTGAAGGTTTGGGTCCGGAGACGGCAGGCGATTGGAGTGCGACGAAAAGCTGGGGGAATGGCAGGACGAGGTTTCGCATATAATCTTTATTGCTGTGTCACACAACGGAATGGTTTCATAAATTGAGGGGGGTATCGGATTTCTCTTTCAGCGGTCTTTGTACATGAGGAACGATAAGCTGATACGAGTGGTAAATGGTAAGTGTAGATGCTTAATGTTGCTGATTCGGCACAGAGTCTGGTATTGGCGGAATGCTGAGTAAAACGCTAGTCATTTACGCCCGAAAGTACTGTAGCGTTTCTCTGTCGACGTGGAGGCTTTCGAGAAAGATTTTAGGTATTCCCTACCACTCGGTGTAAAAAAAAGACAAAGGCCACGTTTGATGCGTCTAACATTAGACATAAACGTGCATTCATGTCTGGATAGAATATAAAGGCATATTCAGCCATTCGGTTTTAAACAAAACGACGGCATACAGTCGATTATCTGTGCGGTGTAATAAACCATTGGCGCTACCTCTAAAGGCGTGTAGTGGGAAACAGGTAGTAGCGCCATCGGTAATGAAACAATGGTAAATATGTATTATTCCTAGGAACTGTAGCGGTTCGGAGATTCGTAACGGAGTTCACCTTATCGGAATTATCGGCCAAGATAAAGCACTAGACCGATCAAGATGTCTTCAACATAAACAAGAACATACTAAATTCCTTGGAGAACTGAGTCTGTGCGGTGTTACGCAAACCCAAGAGCATTCGCAGAAATTCGAATAATCCGAAAGGTGTCTTGGTAGCAGTTTTGAGAATTTCTTCGCGTGTATCGGGGATCTGTTGGGATGCTTGCGTGAGTTCGTAATTGAGAAGACGTTTCGGGTAAGTTTCGTGTTCATTTAAAAAAACTCAGAAATCTCCAAATTCGCCTCACTCTCTTTCTTCCCATATTAGCAAAATGTACTTTGGTGATGACCAACTACTGGATGACGATATAATGATACCTAGCGCCAGTATATTTTCAAGTTCTTTTTCGGCGATGCGCCTTCTTCCGGGATTAAATTGGAACAAAATTGGGTGTGCCACCACACAGGCAACACTTTGTTTTCAGCATGCACACGCCGTCGACCTCGGGTATCAGGATACAGAATAAATTCGTGCAGAAAAAACACTTATTATTGAGGAAGCAATATAAGGCACAACGAATGTCCATGAAAACGGAGAAAAGCGGCGTCTAAGATAAGTGGGAATTCGGGAACGTTTGATGCTTGCAATTATTACGTTGGAGAGCGTTTGGCTGTCGCCGAATGAAGAGTGAATAGCACTGACGTCTGCCCCTGTGTCGATCATAAAGTGTAGGTTATTGGTGTTGTCGCAGACAAAAAGAACACGGCTGGTCAAGGGTTTCCATGCGTTTGAACCAAAATAGGTACGGTGCCATCATAAACCGGCGACTGCGACCTTGAAATTCGGCTCGAATGATTTTTCCATTTTATGAATTGGATCTGGGCCACTCTGTGGTCAGGGAGGCGGGGCGCTCTCTGCTTTGTTGTCTGGAAAGAGCGGCCACATGTGTGTTTAGCCCGAGGTAAAAGGACTGTTATGTACTTCAGTAATAAAATTTTAATGGAACAAATATATTATACTCTTTATTAAATATTTGATACTCTCCGTGAATAGTCAAATATGTAACGTAATTTTGAATATAAAAAACAAGAATTCTTTTTCAGTTCATCAAAAAGTTACTCTAAAAGTTATCTGGTGAATTATATGAAATTACTATCAATATATCACCATAAAGTGTATTCTTTTTAGAATGTCCTTCTTTGTTTTACTGGGTTAATTATTCTGGAATAGCGTGCTTTTTATCCTCTATCATGTTGCGTGCTTCTGGTCTCGTTCTGCGCGGGTCTGTTTGCAGATCACTCTGTCGTGGTTTTGCTAAGGATGTGAAATTTGGTGCTGATGCCCGAGCTGCTATGCTTATTGGTGTCGATATTCTCGCTGATGCCGTGGCAGTTACTATGGGCCCCAAGGGCCGTAATGTTATTCTAGAAAGCCAGTGGCGTTCGCCCAAAATCACGAAGGATGGTGTTACTGTCGCTAAAGGAATTGATCTTAAGGATAGGTTCCAGAACATTGGAGCAAAACTTGTTCAAGATGTTGCGAATAACACGAACGAAGAGGCAGGTGACGGAACCACCACTGCAACTGTTCTCGCTCGTGCCATTGCCAAGGAGGGTTTTGAAAAGATAAGCAAGGGTGCCAACCCCATTGAGTTCCGTCGCGGTGTAATGATGGCGGTGGAAATCGTTGTTAAGCACCTCAAGGAAATGTCGAAGCCCGTAACTACTCCCGAAGAGATTGCTCAAGTGGCTACCATTTCTGCCAACGGAGATACGAAAATTGGCAACCTTATCTCGGATGCAATGAAGCGTGTTGGCAAAGATGGAACGATAACGGTTAAGGTATGAATGGAGGCTAAAATAACGCATTTCTTAGGATGGCAAAACGCTAGAAGATGAAATTGAATTCATTGAAGGCATGAAATTCGACCGCGGATACATCTCACCATACTTCATAAACACCGATAAGGGTGCTAGATGCGAGTATCAGGATGCCTATGTGCTTTTCTGTGAAAAGAAAATAAATAACATCCAGGCACTTATCCCCGTTCTTGAAATGGTGCACCAACAGAAACGCCCTCTTATCATCCTGGCCGAGGATGTAGAAGGCGAGGCACTTTCTGCTCTCGTTCTTAACCGGCTCAAGCTCGGCCTCCAAGTTTGCGCAGTCAAAGCTCCCGGCTTCGGTGACAATCGCAAAAATACCATGCGCGATATGGCTGTCGCTTCTGGTGGTGTGGTAAGTGCTTTATTAATGATTAACTTAATGTGGAACGTTAACCGGAATTCCTCTCGTTTTATAGGTTTTCGGTGACGATGCCGATATGTTCAAGCTCGAAGATATCCAACTCCAAGATCTCGGCCGAGTGAATGAGGCAATAATGACGAAAGAGGATACGCTTTTCATGCGTGGTAATGGCAAAAAAGACGAAATCGAGAAGCGATGCCACCAAATTAGGGACGAGATTGACGCCAGCACCAGCGACTATGAAAAGGAAAAACTGCAGGAGCGGCTTTCAAAACTTTCAAACGGTGTTGCCGTTATCAAAGTCGGTGGTAGCAGCGAAGTTGAGGTATCAGAGAAAAAAGACCGTTACACTGATGCTTTGAACTCAACCCGTGCAGCAGTATCTGAGGGTATCGTCCCCGGCGGTGGAACAGCCCTTCTTCGATGCATTCCTATTCTTGATTATGTACATGTACAGAATAACGACCAGCAAATCGGTAAGTTTCACTAAATCCCAAAGTGTTGTTTATTTGGAACCTGCCACTAATCGTTTTTTTCTCACAGGAATCGACATAGTCAAGAGAGCTATGGAAATGCCAGCATACACTATCGCAGCAAACGCTGGTGTTAATGCTTCCGTTGTTGTTCAAAAAATTCTTGCTCTCCCAGAAACTCACGGCTACGATGCAATGAACGATAAGTACGTCGACATGATCGCCACAGGAATCATCGATCCCACGAAGGTTGTTCGCACTGCCCTTGTAGATGCCGCAGGGGTTGCATCCCTTCTAACCACTGCCGAGGCCGTTGTCTGCGATATTCCCAAGGAAGAGCCAGCTATGGGCGGTATGGGAGGAGGTATGGGCGGCATGGGTGGTATGGGCGGAATGGGTGGTATGATGTAAGACGGCTAAGTTCTAATGCTGCTACCAATAGCCATACTCGCGACATTTACAATCACTCAACAAGCCAGCCGTAGCTGTACAAATAGTTTAAATAACCCAATAAATCTCTTTTGTATGATTTGTCTTTCTTGGTGTGTATAGGGAATTCGCAGCTTTTGCCGGCATTATTAATTTGTGTGATATTATCTTGTGCCCAGACAAAGAAATTAGCAACTATTTTTAGAGAGCGTGCAACAACGACATGCACTCAGTGACAATCCCATTATTCTCTCGGGATTGGTTTTACTATTTGAAAGCAATTGTCCTTTGGAATATAACCGGTTATCATAGTCAGTTGAACCATTTAATTAAGGTAGCCAACGAATGATGACGCGCAATACGAAAACTATAATTCCGTAAACGAATCTGCTGGCTGTACAAAATGTTAAGTCGACAAGGTAAACAGTGATACTAAAGATTGACCTGTAAGGCGAAACAGCTTTCCCTCGAGGCTTGGCATAACAGACGATGCGAGAAATCGCAACTAACCTATCAGGCCATCGCCTATAATAATAGTATTCACTTTATTGAGGTACCAAAAACCGTTGCTTTGCCATTTAATTGGCGGGTCACCAGGTGGAGGACAGTGAAAGTGTTTTTTTATGTGCCCAGCTCTTGTCAGAGTATGAGCCGGCTTCATAGATGCCGTCCACTGGCTGCGATCGTAGGTCAGAACAGATAGTGATCTAATTCTTTTTCCAACAACAACGCGTCCCGTAAACCTTCTGTCGCTCTAATTGCTCCACGTCTTCCTTGACGGTGCTGATCCACCTGTGCATGGTGACTTCACAAGGTAGAGGTTTATGAGCTTTGTCGCTTGGCGGCGTTGTAGATGGTTTGAAAGCTTCTCTAAACATAGACGCCTTATTTCGTTGTTGGAGAGCTTGTCGAAGCAGTCCGCCTTCAGGATTCGTCACCATACACCAGTGATCGAATACTTCTAATCTCCTGGTGTCTTCGACACGCAGTACCGCAGTCTTTCACCGCATTAGGTTAGGATATGACGGATAGCAGCTCAATAGGCACGGCTCTTAGTCCGAATGACTGCCGGGTGGTGTTCTGTCGAGCTATTCAACAGTTGGCCGAAGCGTTGAACCTGTAGTGACCTTAAACGTCCCTTTTTGTTTTAACGGACAACCAACCGAATTCGACCCACGAACGCACCATCGCCGACTTAACGTCGAGCCTTTGTATTATTGAATCAAGAAACCTATCTTGATTAGACTTTGGTTTGCGTTCTCATATATTACCCTTTTTAGACGCGTATGTCGTAAACAGGTTAAGTGGTCTTAAGTATGGACTAGTCTTCTAATCACAACAAACCCATCGGCAACATTGGTCCCAACCTCTTGTATCAGCTGTTCCTGGGGATTCGGCTTGCCGGATAAGACGAAGGAGCTTCCCGAAGTCCCCAGTGTTAAAGGCAGACGCCATGTTCCCTGCAACCTTATATTAGTTTTTTTTACTTTTATATCTCGCAAGTCGTATGGTTCCTGTGTTCTAGTTTGTCACATAATTTTCTGTTTGAATTTCTAAGCAAATAATGAAACCTTTTTCGCAAAGCGAATTCCACAAAATTGTATATATTCCGTGGAACTAAAACGGGCATCCGTTACTGGGCGTGTTGTGCAGTTGCCATAAACGAATTACCTTGGGAAACGCCCAGAAATATGCGAGTTAATTACAGTTTTACAGTCGTAGTCATTCTCAGAGCCGAAAAAACTCTGGTTGAAGATAAACCTCGGGGGTATGAAAGTGAACGAGACATGTTAAAGCTCACGACGTCGCTTGTACATTTTTTTGTTCCCAATTAAAACGCCAATTATATACAGTTGAGACCACGCGCAATCAATAGAATCGATAAAAATGGAATCCACCAATAAGAGCCTCACGCGGTAATCACAGCGAACTTGAAACACGACAGTGACGAATTAACCGTGTGTCAAATCTGTCAAAAAGGTAGCAGATAAATGCTGCGTTTAAGTGCTCAAGGAAGTGTGAATATTTTTTTGTGGAAACATTTGTTGCTTTCTTTAACAAATTACCGCATTACGCAACATGTCAATAAGATGAATCAATCTCACAGACCTCGATTCGTTAATAAAATTTCAGGATAAATAGATGCTAAAAAATAAAATATGGCAAATAAAAACAGCAAGCAGAACAGATAATTCACCGGCACTAACGACGGAGCATGATGGCTAACAAAGACCACATGTGCTGCTAACCCCACGCCAGAAATGGTACTGAAGTGCACATTGTCGGTGGTTATGCAGGTCTTACACTGAACACCGACATGTTCACCACCATACCCGCAGTCGTTGAGAACTGAAGATTACATGAAAATCTGCGCATAGTCAGTCGGTAATTACCGACTCCTTGCCAACTTTGGCGAGCTAGACCGCACCAGAAATATTCTATTCTAAATTCCCAATTCAAGCAACCTGGATTTTTTTCAACAAACCCCCAAAATCTACAACCACTACCTTCCCAGTTGAAAAGATAAAGGCAGGATAGAAGGAACCCCAACAATTTGGCTAGTGTTTAAAAATATACAAATACCGTGGAAATAAGGCGCGCATTTCTATTGCTGCTGTCTGAGCAACAGAGCACGACTGAGGTCAACGAGTTGCATGGCATCGGCGAGACGGCGGACGAACTCTTCGGTTTCTGCACTGTCACACTCGTTGCCAAGGAGTACTAGGGCGAGGTAGATGCGAGCCTCGATTTTGTACGCAAAAAAGGTTTTCTTCTTTCGATTGTCAAAGAATGAGGGGACTTCTCGCGAGAGGTTGGTGACATCTACATCTAGCAGTGGGTTGATCATTCGCATGATGATGGCGTGTTCAAAATCATCCAGTTTGTTGGATTCATCAGTCTACCAATAAAGGTGTTACTTATTTGTGCATTAGTAGTGGTTATACTATCACAATGACACCACTCACTGGCGGCATGGTGAAAATGCAGGGTATTTGAGCGGGACCCTTCAGTCGATTATCGGCTGCACCTGGAGGAACATAACTCTGTCCCAGGAAGGGATAATCCTGCAGATAGGCATCGAAAAATAGGGCGGCGTTGGCACCATCATGTTTCCCCACAAACTCCTGTATCCTACAATAAAAAAACGCCGATTTTAATCGCGCCAGCTTGCGGGATGTCACAGAGACATTTTAAAGAGGTTTCGCGGTACTGTTGTACAGGTGAAGTCTCCTTTCTGGCCGTTGCTCCCTGGGATAAATCTCTAAACATATCGAATCTATTAATTATGACCTCTGGTAATTCCCTTCTGTGGTTATGGATTATATTGTGTGAAAACAGCCATTGCGGAGCATATGATGTGCATATCGTACCGTAATACGAGATTTGGATTTTCTGTTGACATGATCTGCTGTATGTGATCTGCCGGGGTGTCCCACTTGAGCAGAATCGAGTACCAATAGAGCGAAAACTTGGCCAGAAGTGCAGCATGAAAGTCCCCCAGCCAGGAGTCAAGTGGCGAGCGGTTGCCCACTCCCTGTATAAAATATAGGCAATAAATGTGGAAAATTTTAAACAATATTTCACTTAACAAACGAATATATACATCACCTTATTTTCCGATTGTAATAGACTTTGGGAAATATGTTTGAGTGTGAACAGGGAGTTCAAGAATTCCAGATTTCCAATTTGGAATTGCACTTTCAGAAGGGACACAATAATATCGATTTCGCTTCTGTAAATGAAAACAAATAAAAAGATCTAATAATAAGTGGCATACAGTAGTTTGTGGAAACACATACCGAATGAACTCGATAAGTGGTGAAAGGATACTATCCAAGACGTTGTTTGGATTCTGATAGGAAGAAATCATATCTTCGAATGTCGTACATAGGTTGCACGCTGCGCAACTGAGGGCTGTCTCGGATTCGATTGAACGAGCAAAGCTAGATGATGTGTGTCAAGGTTACAATGACAAATACAAAGCTGACGAAGACGTAACGGAATTGAGGAAAGGATACAATTCGATTAAGCGAATACGCAATTGGGTGAAGCATTGAATATAATCCAAAATAGCCCTGATTTGTACAGACACGAGATCGTCGAATGATCTTCCACTCGTATGCATGAAATCATCTACTGTGTTTTGGACAAGAATAAAAGATTCAGACAGCCCCTAGGATGATAGCGTGTGAAATATTAGCTTACTGGTTGGCGGGAGAACATTTTTTGGGAAGCGATGAATTGGAGTGATTTATATCGCTTTTCAAGTTGAAATGTAATTACCAAGAGATTTTTAATAGGGGTTGATGTGTTATTGTAGTAAACCGTCAGGGTTTCGGGGATAGAAAGCTTCAAATGAACAAATAAAAAGATATTACCACAGATTCTTTTACTCTCTTTAGATTTCCATGGATAAATGCAGGAACATATAGTTCCAGACAGTGACGAAAATCGAATTTTTCAGCCATTAAACATCAAAACCCAAGGCAATTAGCTCCTGGTGGTTTGTACTGAAAACACGCGTAATTTATCTTTTACAATGAAACACATTTCCCAAGGTCGTGAGTAATAATAATAATACTTTTTACGCTTTATTAAGGTCACAAAGAACAGAACTTTCAGCATTTTAATGTTTAACAGGAATGGAGGAAATAACAACGAGGTAATGGCCGCCATAGAAGGCCTTGTCCATAACGCGCGCGAGACAGTTTCCGCCACCCGGCCTCCAGGTTGCTAGATTACAAGCGCACGCCACTACGCTCGGTAATGAACACTAGATAGAACACTTAATTTTCAACCAAGAAAGCACTGTTTGCCTTTCTAGTGAAGAAACGTGTATGGTACTTACAAGCATAGTGTTCGTACACGTACGGAAGAGGATTAAAGGAATATGATTTTTTATACAAAAATATGCTTAGTCTAAATTAGTAAACACGCGACTGATCTTTTACATGTGATGTCTGTCGGATTTCGTTGTTGATTTTGTTGAGTGCTTTGTGCATCAATGATTTCATGCCAGTAATTGATCTTAAACGGTTTCACTCCAACATTTGTGGGCTTTCGCGTATCAGCCGCTCCATTGAAGTAGGGAAGATTTAGCCGAAAGAGTAAGGATACAAGGATATATGTTGCCGAATACTGGCGAAGATATTTCAGATCCAAATACAGTGGGAAATATAGAGTACGTAGCTGAGGCGTCTTGTCTATTGTTGAAAGTGGTGGGCAGTTTGTGTTGTGCTGCAACGTATTGATTTGATGGTTCGGAGAACGACCAGCCTCCCGTCTTATGGGAGAGAGAAAGTCATAGTATCTTTATAATCTCTTTATCCACCAGAGAGTCTTCAAGACATCCACCTAGGATAAAACCACATGGGGCATGAAAATTGCAAAATGGTTGTCGTCCATTGAACAACACCGGACACACCCATAGTTGTGGAGTCTATCCAGATACGTGTTTGATTAACTTCGTTCATAAGGGAGTGCCAATCAGAATTACCAATGTATATGGTGAAAAACAAATTCTCAAAGGCTAATAGTATGGGCGAAATTATACTTGTCTTCTTGGAAGTCAAAATCGCAAACGAAAACTTTAATGGTGAATACCTTCAACATAAATAGGGGATAATAACTGAAGCCTGGATCTATCTAAAACGACACAATTTATGTGGATAATCATACAAATCGAATTACTGATTGCGAGGGTAGAAAATAAGCACGAAGGATTAATAACTGAAGCTTATTTCATGAGTATGGAAGCGTTTTAAATTGGTCTCAGTGCTGAAGAGTCATTATTATCCAAGGCATCCTGAATTAGGTGGAAATTCATAACACATAAAAACGTGATATTTAATGCGTCAGGATTTTGAGATACAAACTGCTTCCTCTTGCCTGAATAATGTCTAACTTTCTCCCCAAAACACCCCAAACATATCTATATTTACCGATTTAAAGCTCCCATAAACAATTATCGATTTAGTGTAGCGTGTTAGTCTAGTCATTCCCGGCTGCGATTATTCATCAGTTCTAGTTTTGTCCTCATCTTCCCTGATTCAATGTCCTTACACATATATCGCAACAGGGTGCTATGATTGTCTTCTATCACATGTCATTGGTTTGGGGATGTATGGTCCAGAGTCCTGTCAACCATGAATCGAACGTCTTGAACATATCTGTCACGGTAAGATATACGTATATTTTGTTAATTAATCCTGATGTTAAATAAATATTAAAAGTCGGCTATTATTTGTTTCAGAAGCGTGCATTTGGACGCCAAGTTTTATCTAACCCTTGAAGTTAGTTGAATTTAACATCCGGCTTATATTTATGCAGCATCTTAATTGCATTTATACCGAAACCACACCGAAAATTCGAATATATTATAATTTCTAAACTGAAAAATTATCACACACGATTGACAGAGCAATATAAAATAATCAGCTTTATCCAATCATAATTATGCAGTCTGATACTGCTCATCCTAAGAGTATGTTTTGAAATTTTTTCGCTGGTCGCCGTTATCATAAAATGTAAATGCATGTTCCTGTGGCGGTTTAGGTCCCGTGGGCTGCTTCCAGACAAAGATTAGCGTCTGCGTGCTTTTATTCGTCTCATGCCAACCCACGGTTGCGATAAACGGCCACAGAGCGCCCAAGATACCGGGGCGTTGCGAGTATTGGGTCACAGACGTCTTCGCCGAATCGCTAGGGTGAACTTGCGTGACCTGTCTACCGAATGCGCCGCTGAAACCGGACTGGACCACGATTTTCTCCAGAAGAGGTGCGGAGTACACAACTCGGATTGGACGAATTAGGACCACCGACGTTCTGTTAAAGCAGTCGTAAACAGTAAGTGCGATTATTGCGTAGGCTGAGAAGATTTTCTTCCAATGGCAGGAGTGTAGAAGGCCCGGCAGGTCCATCTGGTAAGATTTTAAATGAAAAACGGTGACGAATAACTGCGCATCATGGATCAAAACCTCATGGGTGCGAGTCTACGAAAATAACGCCCTGACACACAACACGTGTATAATTCAACATCAAAAATTAGCAAATTATATTGTAGCGCCGTATGAAAATCTTGGCAACTTAAAATACATAGATAATTGTCGGTCCATCGCAGCCAGTGTGTTTAGCAAACGAGGCCATAAATCACTCCCCCCCAATTCCACCCCTCAACTAAAACACCCCCATGGCATCGCCATGGTCCAAATCCCCGGTACTAAAGAGATGGGTAATTACGATAACCACTTGTTCGAACAATTATCTCGCTGCAGTAGTGATTTGGGGTGGCGCCCCTGACGGATTTTTTTTATAATTCGGAATGTGAATGATTACTTGCTGGATTGCGATGCTCGTTTTTTTTCAAAGCGGCTTATCGAATTCGTATCCGGAAAGGATTTAAGGCAACATTTATCTATCGCTTTCAGCACCCCAAAGAAAATTATGCGTAATGGAAAATTCTGCCGAATTTTGTTTAAAACGTGCATCTCAATGAGTTATCGGTCTTCGTTGAGAATTAATAATAATAATAATAAAAACGGTAATCGCTATATTAAGTTCAAGATGAACAAAACGTTCGGAATTAAAGAGTAAGAATGCCATTTATGAAATGTTTCTTACTTCACCTCAAACACAAAATTGGGGCAAATGAGTGAGTGGCCGATTTCTGATAGTCCGATGTTTTTGTGGGTATTAACCGGTATAGCATTTGCATTCGAATATGAGCAGGTAGATTGGCGCATATTTTAGACAATTTTCGTTATATTCTAAAATTTGAATATTTAAAATGATGGTTTGCGAAAAATTAGTTCAGGTGAATTTCTTTGAAAGATGAACCCATATCAGGAAGATCACCTGGATCGTAAATTACGAAGTTCTCCCCTCAGTATAATCAACGCAAAACCCAATTTAACTTGTGTGGATTCGTTTTGTGTCAAAAGTCTCTTATTTGCGGCCAACCAATTCCAGATGCACTTAAAATCCTTCACGTCACAAAAATAAGTCATTTTTGGCCCACTTGGTGGGCGGAGATGACAAGTGGATATTTAAAAAAGGATTCATCATCTTCTTTATCCTCCCTGGGTAAGGATTAGCCGATGTGAGATTATAGACGAGTTCGCGAGGCTTCCTTGGGAATTTGGGCGTGGGGCGTCCCGCAAGACAGCAGGATCTGTGCGATGGGGAATAGGAGGAACCGCTTTCCTGACCGTTGGATCTCCTCCGTCGACCAGTTCGCCGGGGTTTTCCTTCGCTTTTCGCTTCCACCGGAAGATTGACATCCCAGCAAATCGCTCCAGGTTCGGTCCGCTTGACAAGCGGTTAACCACCGGGTGTGGCTACTTGGAGCTCACTCACGGATGCCATTTGAGTGTGTATCGGGGAGCAAGGACCGGGAGTTTCCCCGTGGCCTGCCGGACACGCGACGACCAGAGGCGCTGCTCCTCCTCCTCCTCCTCCTCCTCCTCCTCCACGACAGCCTATAACCCCAATCACGAATGCTTTGACTCTAGCCGGATCATCTTCTCACTGGAGCTAGCCGCACCCAAGAAAAAAGACTGTTTCGACTACTGAAATAAGGCGGAAGCAGCGTTTTATCCGCCTGTGCTGGTCTAGCGACTTGGAGGTTGTCGGGTTGTGGCGGAAACCGGCTGCTGATGCTGCTTCATCTGGAATAAAACCAGCCACAGTTCAACGCGTTGGTCGCCTCACCTCTCGCCGGTGGAGTGTTTATCTCTACTTGGTAATCTGACGATGCCCCCGGGGGGGGAGGGTTCATTATTTAGGACAGCGAATTCCACGTGAGTTTTTATCCCCCCCCCCACCTTCCTCTTTTTGCACTTAAAATGGGGCCTCTATTCGCCTTCATACTCCCAGTCGGAATCGTGTAGACTGCAGTCGTTATTGCTTTATTGAGGCCACGAGGACCACGACTTCAGTGATCGGGAGGCGGCAGAGTTCCACACGTGTCACAGCCTTCGTGTCCTGGTCACCTGCTGCGTGATGCAGCACCTCGTCATCGATTGGTGGCCGCAACCCGTGGCGATTTTTCTCACGAACCGCCCTGGAAATTATATCTGTGACGCCGTGTCACCCTCTAGCTCACAAAGAAACGTCAAATAATATACATCATATGGGAGACAGGCTGTCTATACCAACAAATCCATCCGTCACTGGGGTTTCGTTGACTCTTTTTCTAAGCGTCTCGAGGAGGTTGTCTCCTGAGGAATTATCAATCCATTTGTTTCACTGCGGCGGACGCCGCCACATGTACAGCTTATTTCCAAGAGCCTTCGCGGAAACGTCCATGAGACAGCTGTCTATCCTCTAGGAGGAGACATTCGCAGGTTTCGTTTACCCCGTCCACAACTATTCTCCATCATGGGACTAAAGCCGATTCCGGTAGCCCCAAAATTCTTTAGCGGCGGTGATAGACGATCTCTACCTCGAATCCTAGAAAGTGGTAATCTTCTACAACGCTTGCAAACAGGTTCAATCGACATAAAAAGTGATTCTGTTAAATAAACCAAAAATCGCCCAAGCTTCGCTGACATCCAACATTAGTTAGCAATTATCGTAAGTGACCAAACCAACGGACAACGGTTTATAACTCCTTCAGGTTTGTCAAAGGGGATCATCAATGTTAAAGTTCTGAAGCCTGAAAACCGAAAAACGCACGCGAAAAAGACAAAAACAACAACACATTACGTTGCCCCTGTTCTTCAGCACGGGAAAGCGCGTGGATTTGACCCACAAGAGCTGTGATCTGGAGTAATTCGAGAAATGCACTTTCCACAGCTCCCCAATTAAAGGGAAAAATGCCTCCAAGTACTTAAAAAGGCCGTATCAAATATATTCTGGATATTGGAAATAGGCGTAAGCAGCGTTATCAGCCGACCCGTTGGCTGGCTCTTCGGCGTCCGTAACAGCCTCCGTGTAGTACATCGTGTCCTGGTAAGAGTAGACATATTCATAAAGCGGCGGCGGTGGCGGTTGATTCTGCGCGTCAAATTGCATCGGGAAGGCCTCGGGATACATCTCCCAGCCTCCGGCCCCGTACTCCAGCTTCCCCCCCTCGTACGCCTCCAGGGGGTCAACACATTGGGTCTCCGGGAAGTACACTTGCCCGGGTTGTCTAGACAACGGGACTGGCTCCGGGAAGACGATCAGGTGGCGATCGTCTGTCTCGGGGAATAGCTGTTGCGGTGGGTGGGCCAGGTAGGTGTTTTGCCAGATTTCTGTTGCCATGTCGTTGGCAGGTGCGTTGACTTGGTGCGTCTCGTCCTGGGTGAGTTTGGCTAGGACCTCTGGCTCGTAGGCGAATCGGTAGACGTAGCGTTCACCAGACACCTTACTGATGATACCCTTCTCGTAGTAGTAGCGAAGAGAACGACTGAGCTTATCGTAGTTCATTGTCGGTCGATTTTTCTGGATTCCCCAGAGGCGAGCTACCTACAGAATCGACAAAGAAATCTCGATTGGCGTTTTTGCGGACATTAAACACTGTGGATAGTACCTAGTTCTTGTCTCTTAAACTACGGAAGATGACACACTGGTTAACGTTACTAATGTTACCCGTAATGCATTAGCCAATGGTTGCCGGTTGTTCGTATGCCTAATTCGATAACTCTACCTACGCAGAAACGGCGCAAACACTCTCGCTGTCTCGACCACATCAACTGACCAGACCAAAGTTCTAAGACTTGTGCGTACCTCGCGGGATCTGCGCCAATATCGGCTGCGATAAATTCAGATTTTCTGAATCACCCAAAGCGCTTTCGCCGTTTTGCCCGCGCCCATCTCCACCTGAACAGGCACCGCGTCTAAAGTAAACCCCCAGACAAACGGTCCCTAGGTGAACCGTCAAGACAACATCAAAGGATTCCCTGATCGTAGACACAAAGCTTCTACGTGCAACCTTCCAGCCAAGCCCCCTTCGTGTAATGCAGAATATGCTTGGCCACGTGACCCAGGACCTACCTCCTCGGGGTCGTTCAGCTTGAACTCCAATTTGCGACCAGTCCAACAGATGAGGTGCTGACTACTAGGGTCATCGAGCATCGTCACGAGGAACTTCCACAACTGGAGCGAGCCCTTTTGATGTTGCTGATGCTGCTGCAAATGCTGACCAATTGTGCAAACCTCCAGAGCTTGGCGTGTGGATAAGATGTTAACGTGAGGCTGTTGCTGTTGTTGGATTTCCTTTGTTTGAATCGATAGCGTTACCTTTGAGCTAACCGGGTCATCCTGTTGGTGGTAGAAGTAGTTGTGGTGATGGTTTTGCTGTTGGTGGTATTTATGTTCATGGTTATAGTGCTGGTGTGGGTCGCCCATTGGCTGGAATACGTCCTCTCTGCACAATTGATTCGTCGTGTCTATTGCTGTATTCATCACAATCTAGGATGAATAGAATTATATTTTGATTAATCTTTATTAACTGGATAATTAAAAGCCAGCACTTTGTTTTATTGAATCGATTATATTTTTAAACATCTAGTGTTTGTGGGAGATTCTTTTGGAAAAATATCGATACATTAAAGTTACAGACCTAAACATTCAGAAGTCAAATGAGCGATTTGACCAAAGAAATCGATTTATTGGTCTGTTGGTGGTGTCGGGATTACGCAACGTCTAGGTTCTTTTTTGGACGCGACGTGTGCCAATGTTTTTTCTATCCTGGAATCGGAATTCCCTTCGGAAATTTGTTATTTTAGTGATTTTCTCATTATGATATTCTCTGTGAAAAAACAACATTTGAATCTGTGTTGCCACTCTTCAGAATCACACCACATTTGTGGTACCATCAACATCTCACCGCGTAGACGTTTGCCAATATTTTTTATGTCGTGTTTAAACCACTATCAGAATCAATTGATTTTCTTAGGCATTGAAAAAATAACGATTTAAAGTCAACTGTGAAGCACACGTACAAATTCGGAGTGGTTATACTACTAACCGAAATCTTCCGAACGGTTGGCGAATGATTTGGAGCCAGGTCTCTCGCCTGGGATTTGGTTTTTGGGTATTAAAATGGTACCATTGGCGTGGCCAAAGCATTTCCGTGGTGCCATTCGCCTAACCACCGAAGACCAAGCAACATAATGTCGTCACAAATAAACAATAGGTGATTTTAATCGTTGCCAGACGATATAAATTGACCTGGGTGGAAAGCATATATTCTATCAGCTCACTTTGAATTAATTAACGCTATTCATTAAACGTAATAAAAAATAGAGTCTTGATTACAACTATGATCGAAAAACTGTGATCATTTAGCAGATCCGCGAGGATTTCCACTTGATTGCCGGATCTGGAAGCACTAAACTGTTTGGTATGACTTTTTCGGAAGTCAAATGTGCTTTTACGAGCATTTGTACGTTTTTCGGTCATTCTACTTGAAACAAAAATGCAAAATTCGCAAAAACGTTCTGTGGGACAGGTACAATAAACCACGATTGTTGTAGAAAGGAATTCCGACAATACCAAACGAAAACCGGTAACTATCTAAATAGTCGAAAAAGAAACATTTTAAATAACCATTTTGCATATTCTCTCCCACCATTTGTTTTCGCGCCTTTTGAAGGTCACGTGCGCGCGCTTCCAACGCCGAGATCAGCTGATATCAAGCAACCAATCAATAACTGCACTTTGGCCGGAGGATGCATTTCGGACGGCGCTAAAACACCGTCGTTCCTTTCTCTGTAGCAATAAACTCATAATTGACCTCAGCAAACCTATTAAGCTAAACTGTCAAAATTCAAATCCACCAATTACAGAGTGACAGAATGGGAGCCAAGGAAAGCCAATTGCGGGCCTCAGTGCCAGGCCGTCACGGAAAATCTGGTGGTTTTGCGCGAGACTGTGTGCCATCAACGCAGAGACCAGGAAATCCAAGTGAATTTCAGAGAAATTCCGGGTTGACTACTTCCGAGGAGCCTGGCAAAACACGCCCTCCGATCGTTCAAAAGAGCATCAAACCGCTTGCAGGGGACATGGACAGTTGTTACTCGAACTGTGGTGCCGTTTCCCGCAACGAAAGCCTTGTAGGAGGTCAGGGTTTTGGTGGCGACGCGAATACGGAGGCTTCCGAGATAGAAATGACCCCAGAGGAGCTTATGAAGTCTGTGGCGGCGGCAAAGACGTCCCGGGATAAGGGATTGTCCTTTTTACGTCCGATCGATCATAATGCTGAGGAAGATGATTCGGACGACAGCAGCACATCGGAAGACTCCTCGTCTCTGTCGATCACTGAGGTAAGCGCGCACGCATTCCTCAGGAGACTGAAGAACAAACGGAAAAAACCGACTGCGCAAACTACGCCACCACCCAAAAAAGAACTGCCCCCCGCTTGTACCACCCCCACCACACCCGAGACCGACATCGTGGATGTGGCCGCCTCCCCAAACCCCCCACCCTCTAACACATCCTGCAGCTCCCAGATGTCACTGTCTTCCTCTAGCCCGGCATCGTGTTGTACACCGGAACCGGTGGTCGACTTCGACAAACTTAAAAGGGCGGGTGCTGCGAAAAAAAGGCAACAGAAAAACGACCAGTCGCAGCTTCGCGTAGTAACATCGATGCCGACCCTTCAAATCCTCCCCACCATACCGACTGTCGCGAAGGCGTTGAGCTCAGGGCTGGTTCACGAATCTGGAATCGGAAGTTCTGAGAGTAGACCGGTTGAGGGTTTTTTGGCGAAGCTTGGAAGAGGATCGTCGTTCGAAAATGGATCTAAAGGGACCAACAAGGATGGGTCCACGGAATGGCTGACGCCCCAGCCAAGTCCGAAGCTGGGTTTCACAACGCTGGACAACGGGGAGGTCATTTTCACGGCATATTTGCAGATGACAGGCAGCGGAGTGGACGAGTATGTGCGGACCAAGAAGCGCAGTGAGCGAAGTCTTCGGGGGTTGCAGGGGAAGCACAGTTGTCGAATAAAACTCTACGACGAGACGTCGGAGTGGCGCACGAGACAGGTTCACAGGATGCGCATCCGTGGAGCCGCTCTTCGCAATGTTATTCGCTGCAAGACCTCACTCCCCAAGTGCATATCGGATCTCCTCATCACTGCCCATTCCACCACAGACGAACAAATGCTGATGGCTAGTCGACGACGCTAGACAGCATTCGCCGAATATCCAAGACAAGAAGAAGAAGAAGAAGACGTGGACAGTGAGAAAGCAAAAAACGAGGAGGAGGAGGAGGAGGAGGAGTGCGAGGAGAAAGTGAGAAACGCGAAACGGTGATTCGTGTTCTCAAGCGGACTCGTGAAATTAAGATAATAAAGTCCTTACTTTCTCTCTTTTGTTAAATTTGAAAAACAAAGAAATTATGTGACTGCCGGCATTCTTAGCCACACATTGTCTGGGTAATTTTACGGCTTACATTTAGCCAATATATGTGGATATAATGGCTCCCAAAATCAATAAATACCACGAATAACCTCACACTTATACGTTTCCATGCAACAGTCGCTGACAAGACCATAAAATACCAGTCTCGATATTGGAGAGATTATGCGTTGTGGTGGCATCAACGGTGGTGGTTTTTATTAAAAATGTCACATCCGGAAAGACATCAAGTGGCTGCTATTCCGGTCACCGGAACTAAAGGCTTGGCACCAATACGCGAACCCCTTCAAAAATGCCACCTTGCCGGCCCAACAAAACCAATTTCAAATCAAACTTTATCGTGAATAGAACAACTCACCTCGAATGTTACCAGCGTCGAGCAGAAATGAATTATTCCAACTACTTCACCAGAGGCAATACTCCTCCCATTTGGTAGCCAATGCCAGTGGACCATTAATATTGAAGCAGCAATTATGTCTGAAATCGGAGAAGTGGGGAATTTTGGCGCGAGTTGGGGTTGTGCATTTTTCAGCACTCGAACGGGGGGAGTCTTGATGGGGATAATTTGTGCTGCTGCTCCAATTATCTCAATCATGTGCGCCTTCAGCTGTGATTTGATAATTGGCGCCAAACGGCAAGCCTTTTACCAACGTTTTCGACACCAAATTAATTGACCTTTTTTATTCTTACAAGATGTACAATCGGTTATGGGTCCCCTCGGAGGTCTTTATTTTTTGCAAATTTCAACGTATTATTCCTCATTTGCATCAAGTTACCCCGCATCTTAGAGATTTCTACGCAAGACTGACCTATTGGGAATCGTTCAATTTCAAAAGATAGCACTATCTTGGTCCCTGTTCATCGTACTATGCTCCTCTTTCGCCAATCAATCCCCATGAGTCATGCACATTCACCTTGTGACATTTCCCTTCATATCGAAATTCGAAATCTTTTCGTTTTTACACTAATGCTTGATCATCAGCTGGACCCTTTATCGAGGTCACGATGACCTAACTGTAAAGCATATCACCTTATCTCAAGGCCACGTAGCCTCCATGGACTAATTTAAGAATCTTAACAAATTGGCGCGCGGATTTCTTCCTGGAAGCCGTTTTGCATATTATGTGTCCAGCCTTGTCGAGGAGACGACGACGTCTAAGACGCTGTGGCATCTTCCAACCCAACCGAGAAAGAAGACGCCTTCTGATCCATCCTGGGTCTGCGGTATTCGGCACTAACACAGATTTATGTCTGTCCAAGGAGACGCCTCGCTTTTTTAGGAGGAAAGCCGGTTGGGGAACATAAAATGTCTTCAAGAAAACCTCCTTTCTTACCTGATCCCAAATTACCATCTTTAACGATTTTTTCATTATCCAGTAAACAATCTATGGTTCGCCAGTTTCATTCATTTTTCAAACTTCCCGTTTTATTGGCCATTGATCTATAGCAGTCACTTTCCCATTGGTCTATTCTTCACACTCGCTTTCAGTGGACATTATTGACCACACTCCTAAATAAATGTAAAAGTATTTTCCACTTTTGGACGTCTGAGAAGTTCGCTCCATCGAAGATACCACAATGAAGTCATTTATAACTCAAAAAAATCAAATGTCACATCCGTAGTGCATTTCAACACTCTCTCATAATACGATTTATAAGTCGGAATCATCTGAACTACAATCATTGATTCAATAAAATTGATGAATAGTCCAGATAGGGAATAAGATCGAGGTTTCAATCGAGCCGATGGGGAAAATAATCTACTTGAAATTGAAAGAAAAACGACCCGTTGTGGATTCGTTCATTGTCAAATAGAAAGTAACCAAACTAAACGAAAAACATGACTGTGTTTAGACTGTCTCCATGTCCCAAACACCACTTGATTGGTTACTTAATTGCAGGGATGCCGGCATTAACGTCAGCCTCGATGCCGCAGTGGTTTTTCCCGCGCAGAATTTTGAAGAACCCCCCGTTTCCCCAATCAGTGTTCCAGGAGTTGGCACAGAGCCAAAAGGGAACACGATCCTCCCCCTCCTCGCCCCATCCAAGGATTCGGATGGCGTGGCCACCCATGAATCCGCCGGCAACGTGTTGGTAAACGCCGGATTTGTAGTTCAAGAAGTCGGCGAACACTTCGAAGTCAGCCTCCACAGGTCCATTTGTCATTATCTCCTGCCGGATTTCGTCTTCCCGCGACTTCACTCTGTAGACGGATACAGCTGTAGGGGAAATAACGAGATGATACATCACTGGAATCCGAATAAACTGACTACTCTATGTTTTCAGTAGAGACTATATATTCACATGTATTATTTAAGCATTAGTCTAAAAATTTAGCGGCAGCCTCTTGACAAATGAACCCATCGCCTACCTTTTGCAATTCGTATATTTTTTTCAAGGTCGTATGACATGGGTTTCGAACAGGCGTCTTATTACAATATAGGCGTGGGCCAATTTATGGTTTATGAATTAAATGATTCCATATTTCGCTACCGTGCAATGGTTTGTAAAGATTACGAAATTACTGCGTCCTTTACAGGCATAGCTGTCTGCTTACCGTAGTATTGATCCTGGTTATAAGGGATACCATATTCGCCGATGCATTTCTTGAGGCACTTTGGGGTTCCCGAACTGCCCTTGCAAGGCGGTAATTCGCCCGGTGACACGTGGTGTTCACAGGGGGCGATCTCGTAGGGCCTGCAACCGCTGTGGGAGCCGAAAAGACCTCCGCTGACGATTCCGTGAGACTTCCAATACAACCAGGCCCCATGAGGAAATCCTCCGTGGCATCCCATGCCACAGCGGAAGCCACAACAGGAGAGCAAGTCGTCGGCCGAGATCTCGGGCCTGTCGGTGGCGTTTGAATGAACGCAGATTCTATCCGACATGGCCTCTACTGCGCCAAAAGCCTACAACAGACAGAAAGCATACTGCGCCTCGATTGGCTACGTGTGACCAGCTGAGAAGTCGGCTTCATGCAAGACAATGTGGGGCTGAAGCTAGGGATGTATCGAAGAAGAAATAAGGCGTCGCTGTCTAGACACGGATAAGCAGTAGACCAGTCTACAACGCCGTCGGCAGCAGATTTTTGGCCACATTCAACGCCGGTCTAGCAAGGACTTTTCAATATTGTTCCCATCGCCTTAACCTTGTCCGCGTTGGCGCTACGGAGCGATGGGAAACGAAGTGCCTGGGCAGTGTGCCGCTGGAACCAGAAGGGGACTAAAATCGACTCTGACCTGACCCCTAACAAGGGCATCCAAATCTACACAGAGGTGCCTCCACCCCGAAAAGCTGCCAGTCGCCACTGCTTCACCCAGCTGCGAAGCATCACAAAGGAAGTAACACGCGGAAATCGGGCTGATTAACTTCCGGGTTCCGACAGTCCACTGTTCGCTTAGGAGACCACCTGTACCGAATTCCCAGGAACCTCAATGAACTCGTATCTAATCTCCACTTTCTTAAGCCGGCTCATCCTCTCGCAGGAGATAGCCTCGTAAAATAAGAAGAAGTCGCTTGATTACTGGCGGACATGCCGCCACGCCCGGCATGTGTACCCCGGGGGGATTTCAATGACTGCCAGAATGGTTGATACAACCTACCCAGCAAGATCCGCAGTTACCCTGATCGCGAATCTGCCCGATGGTGGGACAGTTGGGCCACTGCTTGCGAGCATCAAATTCCACCGGCAGCTGGGATCGACTGATACTCGACAAGTGGAGCCTCTTTGTCGGTAGTTGGTGGCCGTTTGGGTCGAAAATGGTTCCCAATTGAGCCTTTGCGGCTAGAGGGTCTGCGAAGCGGGTAGTTGGGCCGGCCTTCCACGTTGTGTTGGCCTTGAAAGATAGTCGGAGCGATGCTGTATTACCTTGTGAAAAGCGTTTAAAATAAAGAGGACTCGGAATTGGAGTCGCTCATATTTCTCTGTTGTTATGTTCGGTGTTGCAGCGTCTCTATGGGATCCTGGGCGCCTCGTCTCTTCGTGGAAACAGCCACGAAGGTTTGGTCTAGGAAGAATTTCTTGCATATATCAGCAGAATGCATCCTAATTGCAAAGCAGGATCGCTATAGACAGGGTAAATGTTGACGGCATTCCGGTCACATGACGCTGAAATCTATCCTTCCTTTTGTGCAAACATTTGTGAACTGTTTATGCCACCGAATGTCATGGAACAGGTAAACAAACAACAAAATGCCGTACACACGTGCAGGGCTTAGTAGAATGTAAATCTCTTTGACCAATGCGTAGGCTGTACCGTTCAATACCCACAAGAACGGCGGCATATCGCAATTCTGTCATTAATTATTTGTCCAAATTTTTGGTTTCACCAGAGCAGGTGAAGCAGGAACTAAAAGACAATTTTCATATCTAGTACTTGTTATGCTGTCTTGTTCTATGCTGAAAGTTTTGATCCTCGTGACCTCAATAAAGCCACTACAATTATTATTATAATTAAATTAATTAATTATGGGCAACGTTAAATTAAATGCACTTACGCCATAATTGATGTAGTTGATTAAGTCTTTGGTCAGGGGTTCAGCCATGTACAGAAGCTGGTCGTCTTTCGATTTGTAGGCGGATGCAATATCCACCAGAAGCCATCCCAAAGTACAGATTAAATTCAACTGATTCACCATTACCGTCATTTTAACTGATAAAAACTGGACTTCTCCAAGCCTTGCGGAGCCTCGGTGTCTCCTGGGCGGTTCGGATTGGTCGCGCATCGCGACATCTGATTGGCTCAATCGAACTTTGTTCGCGTCTAAGGTGTCTTTAGTAGTGGCACGCTGATGCGTCATCTAGTCATCTAAGAATTTCCCAATCGATTTTTTCCCATAGAAATTGCATTTAAAGGTATGGAAACACCTTACAAGAGCAACATTTGCGCGTCGTAAAACTGTGTCGATCTTCACATTTTTTTTACACAAAACCGCGGATTTAAATGTTATCCGAGGCATTTGTCTGATGAACCCTAAACTTGAGGACTTTATACACGAACGCGTTTTTTCATTAATCTATTATATTTTTGACAACTGCGCTCGCCGCCAGACGTGACACCGACATTCTGGACAAACAACTCATTTCGAGTTCCTTGTTTGTAGTTAAACACCTTTAAAGTGCCGACGTTACTCATCATCAAAATAAGACATCCGACGTTTTTATAACAAGCCTGAAATTTAATGTGCGCTACCCCTCTGTCCATTGGCTCACTTAAGCCAACCAACTTGCATAAATAACCGAGTAAATCCACTCAGTGGAGTTTCATCACCCGAGAACTTGTCTTCTCCCTCTCTCTCTCGATTGGTGGGAATTCGGTTACGGATCATAACAACTAGAAAGGAGACTATTTTAAAAAGCCTGCAGAGGGTCAGTAGGTTTGAGGCCAGGGAAACAACATGGTGAGCAGTATGCTATGAGGAATCATCCACGAAAGCCTTTATGCGGTTTGAGCTCACACCAAGTTGCTTGAAACGGCGAACTAAGGAACAAAGACGACTAAATTTCCCCAAGACAGCAGTAAATTGAAGTGCTCTTTTTAAAAACGAAATAAAATGTGAAAGAACAGGGGATTGTGGGTGGTCGGAGAGTAGCGAATAGAGTGACTAACTTATGGTTGAGAGAGAATGAGAAAATTTCAAAATGAATAGCGGATTTCGT
Organism: Proteocephalus fallax; assembly: GCA_028672205.1. Taxonomy (NCBI): domain Eukaryota; kingdom Metazoa; phylum Platyhelminthes; class Cestoda; order Proteocephalidea; family Proteocephalidae; genus Proteocephalus; species Proteocephalus fallax. The sequence continues at coordinate 132,056 of JAPUBX010000577.1, forward strand.
AGTAATTAAAAGATAACGACGACTGTGCGTCGTATTTTTATTTGGCGTGGCTCGCTCCTGTCAGAGGAAGAGGAGGCCTCATGGATGTCGTGGATCGCTATTTCGCAATACTGGATTGTCCTTCAGGCGTCAAATAATAACTTGTAACCTAAAGTGGATGCCTTTCGCAAACGATGCTTAAGCAAGGATACATTTCCGCGAATATGCTCCAAGATCCAACCTTCATCAAAACAAACATGCTGCCACCAAGTTGTGGAATAAAAATACTTTTCCCCTGAGAACAGATGCTGATTTCTTCGCTCCATAATTTTACCTGCAGCACAAAATCAAAATTACTGGTAGTCATTTTGATCTGTCGGTAAATGCCATCGTCTCAGTATAATAACCTTCGTGGATGCCTGTATAATTTCCGTCATAGCACCCCATTTTTACCCGTATTTTTCCTTAGCCAAAACTTACTAACCGTCTGACCCTCGATGGGCTTTTCGATGGAAATCCCCCAAACCCACGACGCCATCGAGCAACTCAGCAGTGCTCTATTTGTCATGATTTTTAGTGTCACCAGAAGAGGTGAGGCAGGTTCATCCTCTCGGGTGAGATAGCTGTCACAAAGAAGGAGAATATTCAACTCCGCGGATGTTCACCGAACCTTGGACCGTGGCATACCAATTATTCTGTTTGAACTCTAACACGCCGGAGGTTTTGTTTGGCGCGCGTTTTGGATAGGGCCTTTCAATGGCCGCCATTTCCCGTTTGCCAAAATTTATATACTTCGTGGGTTAAATTGGCCTTTCTGGCTAATTTACCTTGATGTTACTTCTTTTATTCTTCTTAACTTATTCTGCATTTTCTACGTATAATCGTTACGTCCTGAAACATTTTTGTTTATTGTAAATTTTAATGCTGAAAGTTTTGGTCCTCGTGACCTTAATAAAGCGAATATTATTATTATTATTATTATTATTATTATGAATACCTCGCGTATATTTTACGTATTTAGTCTTAGATTTAACTGTAGGAAACTTTGGGGGATCACCAAATCAATGCAACGCATTTTGTTGGTAATTGCAGTTAATTATGTAATACGGGATCCTATAGACAAGCAGAGGAAGTGGAATTTCTAGCGAAGGAACTGAGAAAACCTGTTCAAATCTACTCTACCAATCCCATTGCTCTGTTTGCGGTCAATTATTGCAGCGATGTCACAGAAACTGGAAAAAAACAAAGCCCCTGTGAGTTTATTTTCTCGGCCAAGTTGTTTTACTTCTGAACACCCTTAGTCAATGAAAACTGACTTTAATACGATGAATTATCAACGAAAACACACGAAAGGTTAAGTAACAATAGTTTGAAGTTATCAACATTGGTTTTGCTCGAAATTCACATAATTATCATCTCGGAATGCCGGCATTGATGTCTGCCTCGATGCCGCAGTGGTTTTTGCCGCGAAGAATCTTGAAGAACCCGTCGTCGCCCCAATCGGTATTCCAGGAGTTGGCACAGAGCCAATAGGGCACCCCGTTCTCCACACCCCAACCCAGCATCTTGATAGCATGCCCTCCCAAGAGAGCTCCGGTGACATGTTTGTAGACGCCCGATTTGTAATTGGGGAAGTCGGCGTAGACTTCGAAGTCGGCTTCCACGGGGCCGTTGGTGAAGAGTTCGCGTTTGATCGCCTCCTCCGACCCATGGACAGAGTAGACTTTGGTAGCTAAAGGTTAATTACAGCATACTATTTACGGACGCATACATTTGCATCGGATCAACTGCGTTTCAATGATTAATCGATTGACAGAGATTAACATCCCATTCGTAAGACTCACACAGCCTGATCGGTTGTGATTGACTGGTAGACTTGGAGCACTATGAGTCTAATTATCTCTTGGTTCAAAGTTATTGATTAGCCTACGGTCTCCGTTAGTTGTCGGTAAATAACCCGAATCGTTGTAGATTGATGGTCAGTTTAGTTAGTTCGTAATATTAGCGATTTGAGGATCCATATTCAATATATTTAGATCCTACTGGTTGCCGAAACCTGATTTTCTCACCGGATCAGCGATTTACTCACAAGTGACGCCACCGCATTCTCGTAGCTTTTTTTATGCAAGCTACATGAAACTCAGTTGTTACTTTATCTCCAGCACAAATAACACCCCATTTAATTAAATTTGATTTCATTTGGCGCAGTATTGATTGAATTCCCCCGGTCACATTAGCGAACCCACGTACCATAGTGTTTGTCCATGGGATAGGGTACCTTGTACTCGGGCTGGCATTCCGTGACACATTTGGGTGTCTTAGCGTCGGAATTGCAGGGCGGTCTGTCTCCCTCGGTGTGGTGTTCGCAGGGAGGGATCTCGTAGGCGCGACAGACGCCCTTGGTGTTGTATAAACCGCCAGTGACAAGTCCTTCCTTCTGCCAAAACTCCCATGCCTGCCCGGGGAAACCACCGTTGCAACCCATGCCGCAATCCACACAACATGAGAGCATATCGTCCGCGCTCAAGCAGACTTGCAAGCCGGTGTGAATACAAATACGGTCGGACATCGCCTCGACGGCTCCGAAAGCCTTTACAGGGACGAAATTAGTGAGAAAACGTTAGTGGGCATTCCTGCTACAAGTCATCATCACGGGGTTATATTCCCTCGTATTTTTTTGGAGCCCCATGAATCTCTGCCTGCCCTCGACATTGCGTCCAACTCATTTTCGTGGAGGCACCGGGTTTCCTGGGTGCAAGCACTACGCCACGCATTACCCACGAACAGAACAGTTCTAGAGTCACCCAGCGAATCTTCAGCAGCACCAACCGTTTCCGGCAACTACGGATTCGGGGTCCTTGGGGTCATGAGCTAAAGCTATTTGGCACGATAGCGCGTTTAAATTGTTTTCAGACGAATTTACCTGGTTCATAACATATAGATATGGAAGCTACTGCTAAAAGTTACGAATCGTTGGTCTGTAGTAACAGGAGGGCATTCTTAAGACCACATTTTTAAATTACCCAACAGGAACCACAGCTGCCTTGGTCGCGGATTTCTTTGATGGTTCTGCAGTTGGGCCATTTTTGACGAGGGTCAAATGACTCAGGCAGCTCGGCGACCTCGTCAACAGACCCCACGGCGTGACAGGTCATGGGGAGGCGTTTCCCCAGGGGGTGTGGGATGGTGCCCAGCTGCTGGCGGAGTTCAGAGACCTTTTTGAAGCGTGTGGAGGGTTTCGCCTTCCAGGTAGTGTTCAGCTAAGTACACAATGGGTTTTATTGCATTTAAGATCCACGCAAATACATCATAATCGTTTTTTTGTGTGTTTTTTAACGAGGCTTAAATGGCTTATGGGCGCTGGACATTGGGGTTGAGAATTAAAGTGTTTCCAGATCCATGGTTAACCCCAAACGGCCTAAAATGTCCAAATGATTCATCCACATACAAGCCTATTGAACCTTGATACCGTGTGATCGATTTCCACGAACTTCGTCAAGCCCTCAGTGCCTTATAGTAAGCAATCTCATAAACTTTAATGTCCATGTGAAATTTGAATGAGGTCTGAATAATTTACGAACAAACTGTGTTTAAGGACGGCCGCCTAATTCATAAAGAAACTCGGCGCAATTGGCATTCCCTCTAATTTTAAAACGAGCATTATTGAGAAGGCGGTAAATTGAATCCATTCCGATAAATATAAATTGCTTTAATTATCAAGCTGTGTTATTTTAATTTGATAGAATGTCGTTATTTTACGGGAAAATCGTTAAAAAAAATCAAATCGAACTTATGCTGCTTTCGAACATAAATATGATAATGAGATCTATAATCACTAAATGATTAACGTTAATTGGAAAGTGTGCAGCAATGAGATACGTAATTCCCGACTGGGTTTTATTCTGGCTGAAATATGCATATTTTAACAAACGGCGTGCGAGATGCATATTGTTTCTTAAATCGCGCCATTATAAGTTGGCAAAAGTAAATGTTTCCGGAATTTATTTGCCTTTCTGGTAATTTAAACCCACTGTTCCATATTATTTTAGCACATTTAGACATCGGAAAACAATTCCAAGAGATGTTTACGGCTTTCTGGAACGCTTAAAACTGTTGTTAAACACAGAATAAAACATCGCATGACGAAATTTGTTCGCCAAGAGACGAGAAATCGATATTCGTTGATCGCAGTAGATCAGAAGATCATTCTATTTCGTATTCTGCGTAAACCCCCCACTTCCTTTAATTGCTATACATGAAAATCTAGTGGCCTTCTTGACCTTCACAAAACAAATACGCAACATTAAAACAAATTCTCCCGCCAATAAATCTCACTAACCGCGTTGACATAGTTAACCATTTCTTCTGTAAGGGGTTCGTGGAGAGCGATGGGTGCAGCTCTGAGATGCCCGAGATTGAGATGACAAATGTCCGACTGGACTCCGGGGACGACAAAAAGAGTTGCTAAGGCTAGCAGCAGCATACCGACGCATCCGACCATTTCGCTGACCGAATGGATTAGCTCCGACTGACCATGTTTGGACGCAAATGTGTAAACACAACTCGCCCTTTCTAGGGCCGGGGTGGGTCGTACATGCAACCGATACGGAGTCGCGGGACATCTTCTAAACATATGACGGTCATGAAGCGAGCGCGTGTTTCACTCAGCTCATAATATAAACACACAAGACATGAATAAACATTGATTGCGATTCGAATGGATAATTAATATGAAGTTCTAGGTTTCCGAGGCCAATGATTTATGTGATTTTTATTTCATAACCCCATACTTTGCTCGATCATACAAACCGAGGCATTTCCGGTGAATAGAAGTCGAAGCAACGTGTATATGTGGGTGTATTTGCCACTTCATTTCCAAATAGCCATGTTACTTTATTCAGCACGCGTTATGCGTTTATTCGTGTCAGCTTATTCTTGCATCGTGTATTCATAATCGCCTGATCTTTGTTTGTTGCAAAATATTTGGCTGAACGTTTTTGTTCCCGTTACCTTAATCAAGCGACTGCCACTGCTTGTATTATTTTATTGTCATTAAGAGGTTGAAACCGTACAACACTAAATAAGTAACATTTCTACACAAAGCACGACAAAGCGAGGCAGAGTGGTTTCTCAGAATACCCGTTAGGGTGCTTGTCCTTGAATTCTCTGACACATTTGAATAAGTCACTGACTCCACTCTTCACTTGATGCCGGAGCGAAAGCAGTGAAGGGAGTATTCTTGGACTTCTCCTCTGCCTTCAACACAATCTCACGGTCCCGCCTCCTCTCTCACCTATGTGAAGATGGCGTTGAAGGATGGTTGATTAATTGGCTTCAAAACTATTTTTCCAATCGACGTCAACATGTCAGAGTCGGAAATGAAGCCTCATCCTCCTTGCCAAATAACTGCGGTGTACTACAAGGCGCTGTGCTATCTCCTTTCCTGTTCAACTACTACACGTCGAGCCTTCGGTCCCCTAACGACGCGACACTAATAAAATACGCGGATGACCTGACTTTGTGCCATCCATGCAAGACGCAAGGTGATTCTCAACAGCTCGGGCAGGCAGTCACTGAGGTACTTGAGTGGTCTTCCGAGAATGATCTTTTGCTGAATGCATCAAAATGCATCCATATCACATTTTCCCTGACAGCCGCTGCCGCTGCCCACACCCCCGAAATTTCTTCACTACATAACTTCGCTTCGAGCCCAAAATCGAAGTATCTCGGGGTGATTTTTAACAGTCGGTTATCGTGGAGTGATCATGCCGATGTTGTCTTTGGTAAAAGCCGCCGTCTTTGCTTCCTTGTTCGCCGATTCAGGAGACTTGGTTTGAGCTCGAGCCATATAAAAACCTTCGTCCATGCCTGTATAATTCCCCTGATTGTATATTGTTCCCCAGTAATATTCCCTGGTCTTAAATGCTCGGACTTTTTAACCCTTCATCGACTTTTTAAAATAATCTCGTTTTCTAGCGGTCTGCTTATTCTCTCTATCAAAGAAATCATCGTTGAACGCCACTTAAATAACTGCTCATTAATCGCTGCCCGAATTTTAAATGACCCCTCTCATCCCCTCTATTCCAGTTTATCCGAATGTAAATCTCTTCGACCAATGCGCCGTCCATACCGTTCAATTCCAACAAGAACGGCGGCATATCGCAATTCGGTCATTCCCTATTTGTCCCGATTTTTAGTCTCACCAGACCAGGTTAAACAGGAACTACAAGACAATTTTCGCATCTAATATTTGTTATCCTGCCTTTTTTAATGCTGAAAGTTTTGGTCCTCGTGACCTCAATAAAGCCACTACAATTATTATTATTATTATTATGTAATGGGCAGTGATGTGAGTAGATGTCGCATTTGTAGAAGTGACCGAATTTCATGATAAATGAGTACAGATGAGTGTCATTCGCATACGCATGTCTAATTAAATGGATGTCATGTTCGTATCGTCCGATGCGAGTCGTTGCCATCGTAACAGGGTTGCAGTTCCGATTGAAACAAAGCAGACGATGATAGCATGCAATAATAAGTACAAGACTCCTCTCGCTGTTGCTGTGGGGAGATCTACGTAAACCGATTCCTCGAAGGGTGATGCAGCGTTACATCGGCTGGATTTCGTGTCTGCCGGTTCAGGTAATATTCGTCGTAGCATGTCTGGAGTTCGGGTTACAACTTTGCCACTGAACATAGCATTTCGTGTACCATCCCACGAGAAATCGATATTCCTTAATCGTCGTAGATCAGAAGATGTCCGCTTGGAATTTTATTCTCGCCAATGTAAGGCTGCTATCGTACCATTTTGATTTTTTTGTCACGAACTCGATATAACCCCTACAGTGGCGAGCATGCGAGGATCTACAATTCGGCGTCATCTCTTCTGGTGAAAATAAAAATCTTGCCGCATAAGGGATGGCCGACTTGCGATATGCAGCCGTTTTGAAGGAACTGAACGGATTTGCCTTGGTGTTTGGTAAAGAGAAGTAAACTTGAAGCCATCGACGGATATTTGGAATGGGTGATTGACCTCCACAGATGAAATGGAAATAGTATAATATCCTAATTAAATGCTCACGGACAAATTTGGTCTATGTGGTGTAGCCTTCGTTTATTTGAGAAGTATAAACAGTGTCGTGCTTAGACTGGAGCAGATATCTTCGAGATCGGCCGTAATCCATTTTCGTGGCATACTCTGAATGTATACATCATTGCAATATATTCCTAACGATGGTGGTACAAGCTATAATAAATGACGGCGCTTTCGAATCCCCGCATCCCAAAAAAACTGTTGACTTGGTATACAAACGCAGGTTAGGCAGTGCACAAAATCAGCAACATTCTAGTATGTTCGCTTTGCGCTGCTGTTATGGAAGACCAAATTGAAATGCCTGTGTTCAGCAAATGAGAACGGCCTTAACCATACACGTTTACGCATGAACCATAATATAACCTAGCCGTTGGGCCTTTTTCGATCGCAGGCCATCTACATATGAATCATTCTGGGGAAATATCCGTACACCATCAGTGGAACCCACTAAAAGCCTCCGTCTAACAATCCACCACTCGACAACGTCAGATCGACTCAATGAGAAAATTCAATTTTTTTTCGATTATAACAAAATATTGCGACTGCTGAAAGACTTTAATTCAACTGCGAAATTTAAAATTATTGTCACAAAGGACACACCGGGATAACGCCATTATAATGTTGAAAGTCTTCGTCGCGTATTTAATTTAAAGGAAAAACATACCAATTTAATGTTTATAATATTGAAAATGATTTAAAGTTAAATAAAACAGTACATGCCGTAAATAAGTAAATCGACATTATGAATATATGCCTTGGCAGCAATTATCCAATCATGTCGATTTGAATAGGTCCGACAAAGGATAATGGTTTTGACTGCGGATATGGATAAAAAACGTCTCATATAAACTGATTTGCCGCTATTTTGCCACTGAGTTAATGAGCCGGATAATTAATGCCAAGAAACAAAGAAATGCAAAAGTCTAGAGAAGTTTGCAGTTCTGTGCGATTTAATTTTTTATTTATTATTTAACATAATGCGCATTATCGCAGACATTATATTTAAATAGGGTAATAGTAATTAAACTAATTTGTTAGTTTTAATGCATCAACAAAACCTATGCATAATTGATAGCCATTTCAAATGGCTGACCAGAAGCCGTTTATTTCTGTTGTTTAGATTTACCGATTCATCAGGCTATGCATAATACGCGATTGCAGTTTATTGGACACATTCGAAAGACAAATAGTTTCATCTGCTTCTAATCGCCATTTTCGTTATCAAAGGATTACAATCCCTCACCAACCAAATCTGTATTGACTTCTCCGACTTTCCGCACCATGCCACCGAATCCACCTAACAGTCAAGACGATCTCAGCCGTCACTATGGTATCACGGTCAGCGAGCTGCAAGAAATGATGCAGCTACGTGGACATGAGGCTATCGAGTTCATAAATGCACGGTATGATGGTGTCACTGGAATATGCAAACGTCTAAAGACGTCTCCGAACAGCGGTAAGTTTTAGATAATTGATTGTTCTATATACCATGAATTCTTAATGCATTTTAGCATGCGAGTTTATAAGCCTTTGGATATAAAATTTGTCTGAGTGTGATCGATCAAAGTGATCTACATAAATGTCCAACCTTGTTCCAATTGTTTCCCTCTGCAAGGTATCCACAGTGCTGAAATTTCCGAACGGACTCAGGTCTTCGGATCCAACGTTATCCCTCCCAAACCACCAAAAACATTTCTACAGCTCATGTGGGAAGCGTTACAGGATGTAACGTTAATCGTTCTCATGGTTGCCGCAGTGGTGTCTCTTGCCCTCGCACTCTACAGTAAATGTAAGAACCTTATTCTATTTTTTCCTTCTTCTTAACTTACGGTTTTATATCCAGCTATGATATTTTTAAAGTTATATTTTTTCCCCGTACTTTATATTACGATACATTGCTTACAGAACCTAACAGTTCCACACGTTTCACTGCTCATGGTTCAAGAGCATTGTGTGGTTGACATAAACAGTGGAGGTTTTCGCATTTTCATCTCAACAGTGATTGCATTATTTTCGGGCTTCGTTTCTTTACTGGGCCTCTTTTTATGCTTATAACTCACAAAAAAATCAAAATGCTTCTGCATTTAACCACCGCAGCTATTTTCAAAAGTCCATATTTACCGATTTCTGAGACAGTTTAAACTATTTTAATTGGATAGGAGATATAAATAATCGGGATAGTTTTTTTGTGGGTTGTTTGAGCGCGTGAAAAAGCGGCTTTATCGAACCTAAATATATCCTTGGTACTGTTTCACGAAGTTCACGGTGCCATTTCTTTTTTTCCTTCTTGTGCCTTTACCCCCTCGGAGTTGGATAATCTAGAACATGTCTTGCTTAAATAAGTATCCTCTAAAACATAAGATCTTGGGTTCCAAGTTTACTACCCAGCTGCAAGCGAGGGTACTTATTATTGCTTTTACGCCATATCTCTTGAGTGACTCTGTTTTGCTCACTTTTTATAAGTTTGGTTCTAGGATCCCCGGTACGTCGATGTAGTAGGCGAAATTTGAGATTTACTCTGACTGCCTTATGGTAACATTCTCCTTGTCTATCTGGACATACCTCCCCTCTCCTCTGTCAACCTTCGGTCTGAGGCGCCTTTGTTTTTTTAAGTATAAACTGCGGTTCTCTAGAAGAAATGCGATATCCAACGTTCTAAACTTAGCGTGTGGCAAATTTTTCGTTTTAGTGCTCTCGACTGGGTTGGAAGCCGGTTTTTCATGTCCAGACTTGACTACATTCACACCCTTTGTTATCGTCGTCCATTGTTGTGAATGTACAATGCGCTCGACGACTGTTCAGTTGGCTCCTACGAGCCTAGTCTCGCCAACCACTTGGATAATAGTCTATAGTAACCTGGCTTCATCGTTAGTAACCCAAGGACTGAGTGACACGATAATTGGTTTTTCAACGCACCTTCCCCGTACTTTAACGCTTTATATGAGTCGGCGAATGGTTCCAACTCTATAATGGACAAATAGCGCGCTTCTTATTTGTTTTTATTCAAAAGAATGCAACTATTTTCAGAAGAGGGAGTGGCATAAAACGCGCGTAAAGTCGTTCCTCTCTCACCTCTTTTCTGTTTCCTATGCGAACGGCGGACGCGCCTTCTGATTGGCTCGCCCCTTTAGTGTGTGTGCGTGTGACCTTACCGACCAATGGGCGCGTACTTGATTCAAAACCACACGGAACGCAATTAAACTGATCGCAGCGTGCATATGCTTCTCCGTGTGTGTGCGTACGTACGTGCATCCGCGTTGTGTGCGTGAGTGCGTGCGATAATTGGTTAAGTGTTGGTATATTTGGGTGGGTTTAATGTATATATATTGTTGTTGATGGTGACGATGTTTGGCTGTGGTTCTGGGCAGATCGAGAAAGGAGGGGATAACCAATTAAATGGTGATTAATGATTGTGCCTTAGATTGGATGCGTTATAAACTTTTTATTATTTAAAAAGCCTACGAAGGGCCGGATAGGCAAAACATGGAAGGTCTGGAAAATCCTCGGGTAAATGACGCATCCACTCTCTACGAACATTGCGATTTTGCATGCGTCCAGGATAACCTAGTGGCTTCAAGTGTCAGGTGTTGTAGCAGAGTCTCTTAGTGACTCTGTGCTACGTATTTTCGTTGATTCGTTCCGGGTGGGTGGAATGCAACATCATTAGTATCTCGAAGAGTTGAAAGGGATTCCAGTTTTCGCGGATTACTTCAAATAGATCACAGATCCTCGATGGTGGAGTGGTTAGCATCCTCTCTCCGTTGGTGAGGGACCTGAGTTCGATTTCCGGATCAGGCCACCACGGGTGGCACTGGGGACAACAAATGTTAACATATTCCCGAGAAAATTCATTGCAAACCCTAATGAAGCCAGTATATCCTGTAGCAGGATATTTGGATTAATCTATCCCTCTGTTGTCTCCCCCCTTCTAGACAGCGGCGGAGAACCAATTGGCGGCGACGAAACGGAGAGCGACGCAGGCTGGATCGAGGGTGTGGCCATCCTGGGAGCCGTCCTCGTGGTTGTCCTGGTAACTGCCGTCAATGACTGGCAGAAGGAGCGCCAGTTCCGGGGTCTGCAGGACAAGATCGAGTCGGATCATCGGATCTCGGTTATGCGCGATGGCGAGTTCTTCGAGTGTCTCGTCGGTGAAATTGTCGCCGGGGACATCTGTCTCATCAAATATGGTGGGTCTTCGTCGTCGTTGTGCTTGTTTTTACCTCTGCGTCGTCGTTTATTTGAACCACACGCAACCCATCCCCTCGCGGCTTTAAGTCTGGCTTTTCGAGGTAGTCAGTGTTGCCCGCAGTAATCTGCGAAAGGAGTACCCTTGAGTGTTCATCAACAACAACCGCCTTCGCGGTATAAAAAACTCACATTTGTGCGGCGTTTTCAGGAAAGAGCGGCTTCAAGGGGATTACCACTTCGATTCTCGGGGATTATTTTTTCAAGTGGTGGCTTCTCGTGACCTCGAGCCTCTAGGTCCCTCATCAAGAGCGCGAGGATGCTGATCGCTATACCGTTGAGACACCGCTCGCGCTGTATTGCTCCTACCGCCTCCTTGGGATAACTGAGGTCTTGGACGAAGTTTCCTAGGGATGAACCCACGAAAGGAGCTAGCCAGACTCAAAAACTGCGACATCAAGAAAGGCGCACCTCTTATAATACTACTTATAATGATATTCGCTTTATTAAGGTCACGAAGACCAAATCGTTCAGCATTACATGTTAACACGAATGCAGGAAATAACAAAGAGAAGGTAGTTTGAGGAAGAAAGCAAATAGAATCCTCAACGAATATTAAGTTTGGCAAGCGCATAATGACGGCTAATCTTGGGAGAAGCTATGTGTGGATGTGATGTGTAGCCATGGAGTGTTGAAAGAAATGTTCCATCGCATGCTATCTACAAACATACCCTGTCCGGATATTGTACGAGCGCGTCACACAGTCGATTCCGGGCTTAATAACGCTTCCAAATGAACTCATAAAATGCAGCGTATCATTCCGTCATCCCGGTTCTTCCAGCGACACAAGCCTCGTGAATTATTCACGGGGCCAGTTTATTATAACAAAAAACACTTAAGCTGCTCATAAATGCGTTGACTGCTTCCTCTGTCTTTCCAACCAGCCCAACATTATAGATTCCTCTCAGAATTTTAGGGTTCTTTAACAGCAGCAAAGAAGGGGACTTCTGCAGAGAAGAAGGTGATTGAAGAAGGAAGGGATTTTGTATCAGTAATCTAAGTTAAATCGCACCGGACATTAGAGCTCTGTCACATTCTCTTGTGTTGCTTGTTTTAAGAGCTACAACTGTTTGGGCGTGTGTAACACCGCCTGTAAACAGATTATTACCAGATTCCGTACGCCCATTATCTAATTGTCAGAGGCATCAAAGTGAAATGTCGAAACTCTGAGGTACGATGGTTTGTGCCATTTTCTCGCTCTTCAGTGTCGAAATTGGGACAATTTCGCCATGCCTAGTGTCTACAAGGTCACATACGTCTTTTACTGTGAATCGCATTATTTTTCCCGGCCCTGGGAGTAATAGTGGGGCCTGGATTGATGGACACCCATAGAAACAAGTGTTCCTATGCGTGGATTCTAATTTCGGCCATCACAAAAATGTCTTGGGGTTGACTGTTTCGATCGCTTTCCACGTTGATCAAACCAGAGGGTTGCTGGGGCTCTCGAACTCGTTATCAACCCAGGGTCTCTCAGAGACTCGTGCCCCTTACCAATTGCTGCCAACATTGCTGCGCCCGCCTCAGTTCCACGTGTTTTGATTGATACGGACACGGCACCACCGGTGCACTACTGATATTCTCAAGAGTAGTCTCGATGGAAATGCCGCCCATTAACCCCTGTTTATCCTCTGGCCGCACGAAAAAACGGACACCACTTCCTTTAGGCGGGAATGCAAAACGGATCCGAGTCTAACTTCCCGAAGTGAGGCGTTAGTTGTGTTTTTTCGAGGCAGGCCGTTGGGGAGTGTGTGGGCGGTAACCGACGGAAAATGTATTGAATCCGGAGGAGGAATTATCCGCCCGACGAACGGACATCATACAGTTTCGTGATTTAAATATTTTGTGTTGCGAAAAAGCGTTTCTGTCCCTCCAACGCGCACCACCACTGTCGCTCCAGCCGCACCGGTGGGGAGATTGGTGCTCTCTCACCCCTTCCCCCACAGGTGGTGTCTGTCATTCATTCCTCGTTCGCCGTTTGTGTGTGGCTAGATACTATACTGCGGGAACAGCCGTCTTCCTGAAGTTCGCTGTCAACTACATTTGTTTGAAGAGCCTTGCTTTTGATGTCCTCCGAGGGTGGCATCTCTGGCCGTTGTCCAGTGATTTTGGGATCCTGCGAGGCGGAGGCTATAATCTGGCTGGGTGCCAGAACCGATGCGCCTCCTTCGTGGCCCTTGAATCATTCAGCAGATCTCCTCCTGGCCCTGTCCGTTGGGTTGTATCAGGCTGGAGATGGGCTTCTAGCTGCAGGGCCTGACTCTCTACTCGTGGCAATTCTCCGGCCATCTGTGATATTCACAGTCGCGTAACTGCCTGTCTGCGACAACATCCACGCTTGATTAAACCGCCTGAGAGGTGGGGCAAACCAGGTGCGGGTAAGGAGGAGGTCAGTCGGGCAGACTACTCGGCGCCACCTTCGAGGGCTCTTGGGTAGAGTCCTGGTGGCAGAGTCCGGCAGATTTCCTGCCACCCCTGTCAGTGGTCCATGGGTGGGCACCAGGGTGAAATACGACCAGGTGACTTTCCATTCTTTTCTTCTAGGAGACCTCCTGCCAGCCGATGGCGTCATCATCCAGAGCAACGATCTCAAGGTCGACGAAAGCTCACTCACGGGGGAGGCCGATCACGTGAAAAAAGGCGAACAACTCGACCCCATGCTCCTTTCAGGTGAGTTCCAGACTTCCATTTTTAACCATCTAAACCGTGGTTCTTTATTCCAATAAAAGGGGCAGAGCGAGTGTCAGTGGTGTGTGTGTGTGTGTGTGTGTGTGTGTGTGTGATCCCCATTGCCATCTGCGGGGCCTGGCCTTGGGAATCGAGACAAAGTCTCTAACCAACATGGCGTCGAAGCTGACCTCTACACTATCGAGCCACGCCGCGTCATGTATATCGCGAGCTCCTTCTTGTTGGGGCGAGGCCACGGACGGAGTAGGTCAGGGTCAATCAGCTGATTGACAAGATGCAGAATAAGGTAGCACAAATAAACGAGAATACAACGAGGTAGCGTCGATGGTTTGAATCTTCAGCTATCCTGTTGGGAATCAATTTCTTCCCCAAAATAAAATAACACATACGCCGGAGACACATTAACGTATGAACAAAAAGGTTCCCAAGCCAGCAATAGAGTATTTAGGAGGCCACTCCGGTTAAGTACTTTGAAATTCATGCCAGTCGTGCAAAACGAAGGGCATGAAATTCCTTCCCTCCAGAATGCCCATTTCTCCTCCTCCTGCTAAACATTAATCATCCGTAAATTCACTTTATCCCGTGTTCGCGTCATCCGCTTCAGTGCATCCCAATTAGGCGGTTGTTAATCGCCCCAATTTTCCCTAATCCTTTCCCAGACTTTGTGTTCTTTACTTCCATTTTCTCTTGTCGGGGAGGATGCTTTTTTTGGGGGGAGGGGGCGACTTAACGTACCACTTATCCAACACTTTGCTCGGTGATTTCCTGGCATACCCAAGCAAACCTCTTGTGGCATTCTGAAGGCAATCCACCCTCACTAAAGTCAATAATTAATCTTCTGCACGCTGGCCATGTCTTGATTCAAGTTGGGGAGGGCGGGTTTGGTGGGCGAACACGCCACGTAGCAACACACCGGTTGTGGTCCGATCACCGAAGTTAGGCGGCCTTGGACCGGATTAGCGCCTGCCTGCCTGGGTCATAGCCGACCCGAATACCTGTTGCTGCAGACGCCGACGCATCAAGTACAGTATTCCCACGATTCCTCATTGGACGGCACCTCCTCTGGTAAGAGGTAATAGCCCCAATAATCGGATTCGATCGCTTGTGGGCGTCTGCTATGATCTCCTTGTCCGGTGCATGCGCCTCGCGATATATTGTAAATCAAGCGTAGGGCAGTTTAGTACATACAACTGATGTTTTTGGCACCGTTGGGTTCGGCCAATTGGCGTCGATAACAAGCAGGTTTGCTCCAATAGAAATCCTCGGTCCCCAAAAGCAAACCGCGTCTCCTGTTCGCCGCTATTCGTCGTCGTCGTCTATTTGGCGACAACTAAAAGCCAACGGGCAATTAACACCATTTGATGCGTGACACGATGTGTGTGTGTGTGTGCGTCCGCACAGAATTCCAGCGAGAGAGAAAGTTTTCAGACAATTTATCCCAACTTCAACGCGACAGCAGAACTATAATTATTTCACTGTCAACAGGATAGGGGGTAAACGGTATGCGGGACCACGGAGAAACTCGAAATGTCACGCAAACGCAGCCGTTAGTAAGTAATTCCTCCGGACCGAACATAGAAGAAGACGATTTGATGTAGGGTAGCAGCGGTCGTTCGAGCCCAGGATACCCGGTATCTCGAAGAGGGATGAACAATGTCGGCTGACGTCGTTCGGAGGCTGGAGATTGCCTTTTCATCTTCTCCATCCACCCATGGTTCTGTTAAATCTTCCACCGTTTTCCTACTAATGTACAAGTCGTCCCGCCGGTATTGAACCTACTTGAGTTGCACATCAAATTCAAATTTGCGCGGCTATCTCATGCTGGAGGATAAACCGGTTGCTTCATGGGTGGTGTTTGCCATGAAGATTCTCGGGTATAGTTTTACAGGTGACGGCGACGCCTCAGCAAAAGTTGCAATCTACGTGGAGTCCTTTCAGGCACCGAAAAATGCACAATTTCCAATTATTTTCGCGTGAATGTCATCAGCATCGCAACTTCCATGACGCTGGCTTATCCTCTAGCTACATCGCCAGACGCAACTTCGATTTCCACATGTTAACCTTTGGTTAGTTACATTTCCACCACTGGTGACGTCGTCGGCTGTAGACTATTCCCATGTCTCGTCCACTGTCCAGAGGAGATGGTCGCGCGAAAATGAGTCATCCAACTCATCACCTTTTAAACGCCGCGGTGCTGCATCCGAGTTCCAAGCGGCGCCATGTTAAATGACGAATCTCTTAAAACCTAACCATCATCAGGGGGGTGCTTTTTCAATGTATTTACGCGCGCACACACACCCACCCACCCATCCAGGACTCACGTGAATTAAAAAGCAATTAGTGTTTTAGAATTTATAATATTCCGGATTTCCGTTACCTTCTGAAATTGCCACTGGGCCTTGCAGTAGGCCAGACCAGGCCAATTAATCACTTTCCCCTTATCTGACTGACACCAGGACCCGCGATTTGTTTTTTCCTTCCTTTAACGTCCTTCCGGAATCCCAGCTCCCCAGAGTGGCACCTCAATCTCGCCATTTTCCGGCGCCATTACAAGCGAGCAATGGCGAATTTGGCGTGATGCTGTGACCGCCAGCTTCCTGACTCCATTCCTGAGAGACTGTCCTGGGTTCGAGTCCCGGGTGCGGCCACCCAAATTAGCCGTGTGTGGCGGCCACTCGGCGGCTGTCGGGTGCTGCTGGTGGAAACCGGCTGCTTGGTAGTCTGGGATTTAAAAACCAGCCCGAATTCCGCTAGGGAATGTTATCCACGAAGCCGGCCTTTCCTCTGGCCGGCAGTAAAAAATACGCCAAAGAAAAGGTGGACTTCTCCATTACCGAAAAACGGCAAATGCCAGTTAGCGGAATCCTACCCTGCATTAATTTATAACCAAATCGGTTTACCGATCAGGCGCATCTCCCCCATGCCTCCCACGTGTCGTTTGTTTGCTCGTTTCTGAATGTCTTTCCTTACTGATCCCTCCCGTCTTCCATACCGAGCACGCCACCTGTTTTTCGGGCCTTTGTGGTCGATTTACTGGCAGCGCTGATCTCACACAGTTGGCGAAAGCGCAAACCACCTCGGTCGTTCGGGTAATCATATTTTTAACGGTTTCTGGACAGATCTCCGTCAGATGTCGCTCTTTTCCAGAGCAGCGGTCGTTTCTGATTCCACCACAACCATAAATAATAATAATATTCGCTTTATTAAGGTCACGAGGACCAAAACTTTCAGCATTAAAATTTACCATAAACAAAAATGTTACAGGACGTGACGATTATACGTAGAAAATGTAGAATAAGTTAAGAAGAATAAAAGAAGTAACATCAAGGTAAATTTGCAAGAAAGGCCAATTTAAAGTTTGGCAAACGGGAAATGGCGGCCATTGAAAGGCCCTATCCAAAACGCGCGCCAAAAAAACAACAACATCAGCGCTCGATTTTCTAGCAGTACCGACCCACCCACCCCCTCCCCACGTCTTTGCTTCAATGACAACTGTTTTCCACACGATTCAGCAGCAATCTGCTGACCCCACCCCCCAGCCCTCACCTAACGCACCCGGGCTTTACGAACTCGCGTCTGTTGGCGTCTGATTTCGGAATGCCTGCGGCAACCCGTCATTCCTTCTTCCCACTTTCAGACAAACCGCAAGAGCCCGACGGCAATTCGCCGCGTTTTGTTTTAAAATGCGCATCTTTTACCCCCCGCCAGGCACGCATGTGATGGAGGGTTCCGGGAAGTTTCTCGTGACTGCGGTCGGCGTCCACTCACAGGCCGGCATCATCTTCACCCTCCTGGGTGCCACCGAGGGCGGCTTCACCGAGGACAAACCAATCGGCGGCCCCGTGGGAGACGGAGTGGTGCCCACCGCCTTGACTCCCTCGCTGCAGGCCCCGCCGGCCGAGAAGGCGCCCCTCCGCAAACAAAAAGAGCACACGAAGGCCGACGGTGTGGTTCATTGGGGACGAGAGTCTGGCGGAGGAGGAGGAGGAGGAGGAGGAGGCGGCGGGAACTCAACCTCTGGTAGGTTTCTTGGGACTTCCGCACCCACCCACCCCCCTTCCTCTAGACCCAGATATAGCCCCCCCCCTCCCTGATTGACGCATTTATAGCGCTAGACAAAAGGACTGAAGCATGTTTGACGGTGAGGTTTTACCTTTTTGGGATCGTGTCTGTACTCTTTGCCTCATTATCGGTTACTCGTGGTTTTGACCAATCCGCACCGCAAGCTATTCCCGATTGGCTACTTTGCACCAAAAAGCGAATTAGCGGCGAATTGGCAATCACCACGTGGGGGGACCACCCGCCCCTCCAGGGTTGGTCGAGTGTTGTTGCAACGGGAGCCGGCGCCACGTGTGCAGCTTGTTCCAAAAAGAATCTTCATTGAAATTTCATCCAGGCCAGTGTATCCTCGAGCCGGCGATTGACGCATGAAAAGTAGATAAAAATTCATCGTAGGGGCCCCTTGATTGTCGAATGGTTTAGACAGGGCTTGGTCAAATTTGACGTTTTTTGAGTTACGAGTCTGGTCTGGGAAAATTTGGGTTGGTCGTCTGTCGTTGATCGGCCATTCGTTTTTTTGTCATTTACTTCTACAGGGGTAAATATCGCAGGTCTAGGCCGTATGCTGGTGGCTTACCAAGCGCCAGTCGTCGTCATACGTTAATCCCGATTATGGCGCTGCAGTAGACAAGAAAACGCTATACAGTGGTCTAATACGGCAGATTCAGTGGCCCGGGCCACACCACCCGGGTCGCCGGTTTCTCTGATTGGCTCAATTTTACCGACAAGCAATTTCATACCGGCAAAAACGGGCCATGGGAACGCAATAAAACCGTTGATGTCGTTAAGAGCCATCTTGGCTGGTTCACATGGGATGACAATGCGTGGCTGTTGTATTTGCATTTGGTGGTCCCCCCTTTCTGTAGTTTGGCTTTAAGGGGCTTCTTAATGGGTTCGGTTCGAGGTGCGGAAGCTGTGTGTTTGGCACCGCTCTGCTTTCACTGGGGTTGGCGAACACGTGTGCACGGTACCCGAGTGGGCGAGTAAGAAAACCGCGGCTCGATTGCGGCAGATTGGACCAAAAGGCCATGCATAGAATTACAGACAGACGGATTTATGCGGTTTCATCGTTTTATTTTGTGAGGGACTGACGGTACAGTGGGTTTTTTTTTTACCGTGGAATCGATTTTACCCTCACACAAATATTTCCCCATTAGAGGGAGGGGGAGAGAGTAGTTTGGGGGTGGAAAATCGCGAGCTGAGGCGACTTATGCGCTGCTGCTGCTGCTGCCGCTGCTTCGAAAAAGCCCACGGCATCGGTGGCGGCGGCGATTACTTACGTTTTAAGCCAAGTAAATGTCGTCATCCTCGTCGGCGCAAACGAAAAGCCTTTCCGGTCGGTCTTGTTCGCACGCCTGACATGCGATTGCGCCATTTGTTTGAGCGGACAGACTCCTGCTGCCAGACTCCACTTGAAGCCCGCTCGTGTGGCCGGGGGGAGGGGGGTTAGGCGTGGAGTACGCACGAGCGCGCACTCACTCACACGCGCGCGCGAGTGCGCTGCCTCTTTCGGAAAGCCAAGTGAATAATGAATTTTCGGCCAGTTTTGCTGTCTTCAAAGGCGAGAGAAAAAGCAGCCACACACACGCACACCTCTGCCTCATCTTGCCAGCCGAAGATCACAACGAGGAATCCGCTGAATTCGAAGGATTTCTGGCAGGATCGGCGATTTTCCCAGTTTCGTTATTGAATCCACCTCCCCTCCCCCCGTCTGCATTTATTGCTTCTTTCCTCTACTAGAATGTAGGGAGGAGCGCGTTTTAGATACAAAGCCAACGCGCCTCAGTTCAACGGTAGTAGACAGGTCTTTTTTCGCACAAAACAACTTTGACAAACATAACCATCTTTTCAAATGTCGTATCTCCGTTGCTGCTCCCCCCACTCAATGGACTTGCTCTATGAAAGTAGACAATAGAAGCGGCGCAGCTCTAAGAAGAGGAAGAACGATGCCTCTAGACTGCTCCTTTCGAGGACTCTGGAGGTTTGTACCCAGGAGGAATATCGTGGCTAACCGTCTCGGGGTTATTCATTTAGTGTGTCCCTTGTAGCCCAAATCCTGGTTATCCTAGCGCCCCGATTCGCCTGACACGAGTCCCTTCTCCAAGGCCCGATGTCTCATTTGGCTAATCACGGCCACGAGAAACGTGCGATTTCGTTGCGTTCAAACTCTCCTATTTACTTAATGGGCAGTGCACCTGCCATTGAGGCAAAGGAGATGCCAACGACGCGACCACCGCTGTTTTGGTTGGAATGGGGCTCTTTGGAGAGGCTGGGGGGGGGCGGGGTTAGGTGGTTGTGGGTCTACAGTGCGCATTCCGAATACCCTAATAGACTTGCATTTGCATTTTACTGCACCTTATTAGCATTGAGCCAGATTTTTAAATTAGCTTCTTGTCAAAATAATACCACCCCTTGATTTGGTCTACCCTGAAATTATGTAAACTCCAACTCATGAAGCAAAGTAATACACATTGGCTTATGTGGAACGAATTACGGCGAACACGACCCCATGGGCCAGAAGACTGCAAGAACACGCTAATCGAAGGCCTTTAAGAGAAAACAGAGGCAATGAAAGCAGTAGGCCTAACGGAGCCTATAATAGTCTATGGCACCGAAACCAACCGGAAGCAGGTAAGCGTGAAATCGAATACGCGACTTTTCTAGAAGTTCCCGGTCAACTAGAGGCGGATAACCAATGAGAAATGGAGGGTTGTTCTCGCTAACGTGGGACAACGGAGACCCGTGGTTTTCTTTCGACATGGTGGTCAGTTGGAGCTGGGATTTCATCGAGATGCCAGAGGGGTCGTTTTGACCGCACTCTCTCTCTGGGGGCCCAGTTGGAGCATTAAATGGAGTCGCTGTGTTCCAGAGCTGTGCGTGTGGTGTCTTTTGGGCGCAGTCGGTGCATCGATTTTCGGTGTGTCGGCATTCTAGGCGACTTCGTGAGCTGCAGTAAACCTAGTCGAGAAATTCGCCAAGCCCTATCTGCCAGTAAAGACGGCGTCATGCTGTTATTTGGCACACAACTAATTGGTCTTTGCATCCGTATGTCATCGCACTGTCACGCGCACACAATGAAGTCGACGAGCCTGTCGTTTATTGAAATTATTGACTGACTCTTGAAAACGATACTCGTAAACTTGCTTTGCATGACCGGGCATCTGACTGTTTTATTTGCCGGGAGGCAGGAGATGTTGTTTTATGGTTGCCGCAGTTTAATTAGGGAGACTGACTACGCGGTGATTTGGAAAAAAATGCCAAACTTTCCTCCCCCTGGCTATTCCCCATCTTTGGGGAAGCTGAATTGGGGGATTAAGGGCAGCGACCCGCTTGTCGATTGACGTCACCCTTTTTCTCGTAAGGGGGGACATTGTGCCTCGGGGAATACGGACCCCATCGAAAAAGGACGAAGAGATACTTCATCTGTCGTTTTGTTCAAATCTATTTATCTTGTTGGTTTATAAATGAGTGAATTTCTATTTGCGGTCCTCCTTGTTGGAAGGCATCTCCCAACGTCTACCTTTAATGGAAAATCGATAATTTCAAATGTGTGCGGTTTTTCTGTGAGAATTAAGCATTCTCGATCACCGAATTCCCCCAACTTTGACACAGGGAACGGGCGAGAGTGTGGGTGCTGGCGTCAATGTAGCATTTGAGTCGCCATTGCGATCAATGACTCAATCGATCAATATTTTTCTTATTGTTTTTTAGCCATCGAGATGGGTCGTCTCAATAATCTCGGCGACCACACCGACCTGGACGATCACAACCACGAGCAGCAGCAGCAGCCGTTCCTCCTCCCCGACAACGGAAATGACTCAGCGCACAACCCAACTAAAACGAAGAAGAAACGCACGAAAAAGAAGTCCTCGGTTCTCCAGGCGAAGCTCAATAAACTCGCTGGATTGATCGGCCAAGTTGGTGAGTAGTAGTAGTAGTAGTAGTAGTATATTCGGATGCCCCCCACCCAACCATCCCGGCAATACCCACGCAGGCGGTTGGGCAGACAAGACGGATTGGTAGACACCCCACATTTATTATTGGCAGTGCTCGCGCCAGGTTTGCTTGTGACTCCATTTCAGCTGCAGAAACGGGAATCGGCTGCGGGTTGTGGGGTGGTATGTTGGAATCTCAGAATGTTTTTCCCGGATTGCAGCTGCCCGGGCGCAGTGATGGGAGGCAAATGGTGGTCCAGTGCGTGCAGGTGGTAGTTCCAGTGGCGCGCACCATAGACAGGCGTCAGACCGATTTGCCGATACCGGCCGTCGCTCTGACAACATCAACAAGCTGGGGACGGTGACGTCGAAAGACAGATTTTTAAGCTCCGCGAATGGCCGACATAAAATGTAATAAAACCGCTGGAGACGACGCCTTATTTCATTGTTGTAGAACGTGTCGCGCCAATCCACTTTCGAGACACACGTTGTCAAAAACTCCCGACTTCCTGTTATCTTGGATTCTCGACGGAGGTGGATCGCCTTTCCGGCACTGTAGTTTGTATATAGGAGAGCGAATAGACATACCCTGTTTGTGGTGGTGGTGGCTGAAAGAAGCGGAACCACATCGGTTGTCAAGGGGGCAACTTCGCCGACGGCAGTGTGCTAACATTCAAGGTTCATTGCCCCCCTTCCAGGTACCGTGATCGCTGTGCTGACAGTCCTCATTCTCTTCGTGAAGTTCGCCGTCAACACCTACTACATCGAGCGTCAATCCTGGAACACCGGCCTCCACCTGAAGCAGTTCATTCATTTCATCATCATCGGCGTCACTGTGCTTGTCGTCGCAGTCCCCGAGGGCCTTCCGTTGGCCGTGACGATTTCACTCGCCTATTCGGTCAAGAAAATGATGAAGGTAGGCTCCACCCCCGCCCCCTCAAGTCCCCGGTCGTAGCGGCGACCATTTTCGAGAGAATTCAATTCCACCAACAGCAATCGTGTTGGGAATGCGGGCGTGTGTTTCCGCTTCTGTTTTCTTTGTAATTATTCTTCTGCCGTTTGCAGAATATCCATATCAATGTAACAGTCAAGGCTGTTTGGCGTGGGGGTTACGAGGCGGTCTAATTACTGAAGACACACATCTCTTGTAGGGGGGTGTAGAGAGTAAGATCGTGGTTAAATTGGGACGTCTACGCACACATACTTTAAGCGAGTACTTAAACTGGCCAATCACAAGCTCGCCTATAAAGAGAGGTAATGGCCATTCGACCGCCCGCCTTTTGAAAAAAATAACTTACGAGGTTCTTATCATCTTTTCGTGCTTCTTGGCCGACCAATGAACGTGTCGCCCTAAACGTCATCGTCGTTCGTCGTCAATACAGCCATCTCTGCCTGCTAGAGGACTTGACAGCTTCTTCAATGATGTTGATGGCATTTACATCAATGGCCTTGGGAACGGGAGAGACGAGTTCAAACCGCCTTGAAACCGGATTGGGTGCATTCAAGGTCACTAAATGCTTGGAAGAAAAAAAATATTGCTGCATATTGATGGGGTGGATGGTGGTGGTGGATTCCGCCGAGACCGAAATCTGAAGGAGTTCCCTCTCCTCGTGGATTCGGCGCCCTGAAAACAGGCAAACCAAGTGCTGGCACTTTGCTTTGATCCTTCTAGAACACACCAGAAGGCGATTTATTCCTAACTGGACGTTTGAACCCGGCTATCCAATGTCTGTGGTCGGTCGACGTACTTGTGTAACCCCGTGGTATCCCCGGGCTCCCTGTGTCCCACTTAAGATGTCCATGTCCAATAAAATAATCATAAAATGGTACTCTGCCGTAATAAGTGTATGCATTCGGGGTCGGGTCATAAAACCAGGCAAGGGGTCTCGTGTACTACTGAAATTGGCCTTTAACGCCGGCGTAATCCCCCCCCTCCTCGCGCTGTGTTTATATTAAGGCGTGCAGAGATAACCTATTTTCGACCATTGATACGAACCCAGTGGCCATGTTTCCAACCAAATCTCGTAATCCTTGAATTCTGTGTGACCTTGTGTGGCGCCCCCTTCTTAAAGCCTATAGCAACATATTTCCGTGTTCGACTTAACTTTTCAAAAAGCCTCCTGTTTCCGTGACCACCGACTCTTATTTGTTTAATTATTTACCTAAAGATGTGATTGCTCCAATCCATTTAATAGAGTGCGTGTTTTAATCCGTTTAATCCAAATAAAAATTTGGTTAATCGCTTTGGTGAAGTCACACGGACGAAAACCGGAGTCATCCCTAAAATAATAATAATGATAATAATAGTCTTATCCAAACTATAATTCAATAAATTATTTCATAAACGAGTTTCGAATCGACCGGAATTCCTCGCCTGGACGAATCAAGAACCCCCGACTCAGCGTCCAATAAAAACATAAAACACGTCGTTCTTAGTCTCACTTATTCGCAAATTCGACTCTCCAAGAGATGTTCTACGAGTAATGCCTGTGTGTGTGTGTTTATTGTAATGGTATTTAATAATAATAATAATAATAATATTCGCTTTATTAAGGTCACGAGGACCAAAACTTTCAGCATTAAAATGTACAATAAACAAAAAATGTTACAGGACGTCATGATTATACGTAGAAAATGCACAATAAGTTAAGAAGAATAAAAGAAGTAACGTCGTGGTAAATTTGCAAGAAAGGCCAATTTAACACACGAAGTATATAAAGTTTGGCAAACGGGAAATGGCGGCCATCGAAAGGCCCTAGCCAAAACGCGCGCAAAAGCTAACCCTACTATGTATGAAAACCTTATGTTACTTTCTGATCCACGTCTTCTGACCCAAAAGTTAAAATCGGAAAAACATTCTTGTGGGAAATAAAAAACAGCCTTGTCATTGACATTGAGACAGACCTTGGAATAGATGGGGGTGGGAGGTGTGATTTCAAACACCATTTGGTTTAATTATTTGGAAAATTCGCCGACTGTTCTAATCGACTTGGGAGAGCCTACGCTTTAATTCGAGTCTCATAAACCAGCAATTTTAAACTGGTGGGAAAATTAAATTTAACGATACCCCGAGTGTGAACCAAGGAAACACGCAAACAAGCGTTACTCCGCGCCTTGAAGGCCATGGAACCACCCATAAAACGTCTTCCCAAATTTATTTTAAACAACGAGTGCGCTCGTGTTAGGCTTGAAGAGCTATTCCGGTTACAATGGGGCTTATTTTATGGATTGACGGTGGTTACTCTGACATGTTTCTAGGTCAATCGGCAGGCTACATCACTAATTAACGTTGGTAATTTGGTTTGACAGATTTTGGTTTGTGGGAGAGTGGGCTGTCAATTTTCAATCAGTACGCACACCGATGAGTTTGTATCTTAAAAGAGAAACATTTAATGAACGAGAAGTTCATTTCAGAAGCTTTGGTTCGTGAACGAGGAAGATACCCAACAAGACCACTAAAATTCACCAAAATGTTCAGCATTGGGAGACTTGTATTGGTAAAATCTGTAACATACACCTGTTTGGTCTCAGATTTCTGCCCTTCTCTATCGCTCTAGCTGATTGGTTAGCCAGACCAGCTGCACGCATTTTGTTTGACGTGTACTCTCTTGTGTTTATGTCATTGTTATACAATTAGCGATACAGATTTTGATCGGAATTGCATTAAAATCATCTCCCTAAAAAATGACTCGATTAGGTCGACATGGAATGGCTGCCTTCACTTGATTGGTCATAATTGAAAGCTGGTTTATAATTATACCCGAGTGAGCGATCGAATTCATGTGAAATAAGCACTATCGCTTAAAAATGTGATATAAACGATATAGTTTAGCGTAAAATCGCGCATTCGGCTTTCTCAGGCTGTTTCATTCCTTCTATAAGTCAAAACACACCCCCCCCCAACACACAAAAACAATCTGTAAATGTCACAAGGCCGGCAGGCATCATCCACCCTCGTGGTTGACATCGGCCGCATCTGTTAGTTACTTAGGCCTTCTAACTTGTGCGTTAACTTTTAGGACAACAACCTGGTTCGCCATCTGGACGCCTGCGAGACGATGGGCAACGCGACGGCCATCTGTTCTGACAAGACGGGAACCCTGACTACCAACCGCATGACTGTCGTCCAGTGCTACCTCGGAGGGCGGCACTCAACGGATCAACACAATTTACCCACACTCGAACAGATCAACCCAAAGATCGGCCAACTATTGGTTCACAGTATTTCAATCAATAGCGGCTACACATCTCGCGTTATGGTGGGTTCAGCTCTTGCGGTGACGATCTCTCCTCCTCCTCCTCCTCCTCCTCCTCCTCCTCCTCCTCCTCCTCCTCCTCCTCCTCCTCCTCCTCCTCCTCCTCCTCCTCCTCCTCCTCCCTCCTCCTCCTCCTCCTCCTCCTCCCCAATTCCATCGATTTTCTTGACAAATGCGGCTACACGATTCAGCCAATGGCAACTTGCCCTATCCTCGCGAACGCGATTTGTTTTCAGTAGAAGAGAACGTGTGGGTTTTTAATGCTATGTGGATTTCAGAAACCCACACACCGCTCCCCATCCAGGCCGAGATTATGAAGAAGAGATACCGTTTTTCATCTAATGGAAATTCATGGCTACAGCAGCGGCAGCAGCAGTTTGGGCGCTGTTTTGCCCCGTGTCGCTGTCATTAATTTCGGATTTCTGAGTCCAAAATTACAGGGTGCAGCCCAGCCCAGCCCAGCATAGCCCTAGTGCGTAAAGTCAGACAAATTTTTCAAAAGTATGCCAGGGGATGGAGCGGTGCGATGTAAGTCAGCTCATTTTTGGGGTAAACACATTTCTTGCCGCGAAATACCAAGTCGTCACGCTTTTCAATCCGTAAACATTTATGAATACTCTTTGAGAAAGCAAACAAACACGAGAGCGTGAGAAAAGGTTATTGACGACTCAATCAGAAATTCACCGACAGTTTGTACCAATTTATGCTTCGTCATCGATCATTGGCTCCTTCTCTCTCTTTCTCTCTCTCTACAATTATCAAAATTGTTGCCCATTAATTAGATTTATTTTTGCCGTTTGTGTGTTTTTTCCAGGGGTGGGGACACCCCGATCCATCTCTCAGCCTCAATTAAACTGGTGAATCCGTGTGGTCGGATAGACGATTACCCGTGCTCTGTCACTTTTTGATTGGTAATCCGATTCGAAAGGAAACATATCCAATTTGGCCAAATCGATGCAGTGGGTATTTTATTTAACCTCTGTATTTCAACTTCTGGGACACATTTATTTTCCAGGTTTACGATTGGCAAGGCCATCTGTAAGACGGCACCTTGACAGTTGCCTTCTGGCTATAAATAACACGTTTATGTACGCCTGATGCGATCCGAACACAACCTGTGCCACATTGAAGTGCGTTGTTATTCCATGTCCGTTCCAGGTCACTCGCCAAATTGGGATTGTTATTTTAGGCAATTCGAGGTTACCCGTGATGTTTCAAAACGAAATTGTAGTAAAAAGACCCGCATTTAGTGGAATAGCCTTGAATTGGAGCGAACATATACGTTGGAATCCGAAATTCGAAGCCTGCCCCTAAATTATATCGATCTTCAATCTGCCCCCCATTGAGCTCCCCAGTTTCTCTTCTGTTCAGCCGCCAATCCACTACCTGAACCCTCGGTGTCCACTAAATAAATAATCAATATCGTTATTGTAATTATCTTTAAAATCTATTTTTTCGGCGCTAATTTGTAACCATAGAGTCGTTGTTTCACGTGTGAATCAGTCGAATGTCCTGTTCGAACACGAATAACCGGGCGCCTGTAACCTACCGACTTGGATTCCGGCTGTATATCTTCCAGAAATCGATAACCAACCCGGGTTAGTTCGTTGGGACACGACCAGCACCAAAAAAAGACGATACTACTTATGAAAAAACGTTTGCTGTACAACTTAAAATTTGGGACAAATTCGGGAATGGTGGAAGAGATTTACATTGATCTAGACTAGAGGTGCCGTGAGTGGTCACATAATTTTAGAATACGTCCACGAGAGCCGTTCAAAAGAGCCCGGGAATTGCCAAAAACCACGAGGCCCTGCACCAACGCCGTGACGTCAGTAGAATCTACAAGTTGCTTTGGAGGAGGAGACAGAAACGTTTAAATATGGGTAGCCTGTTTACGCTTTCAAAAGTGCAGACATCCCAGCGCCTCGGGAATTTGACGCATTTTGTCAGCAATCTTCCCCCGAACCCCGAAGATATGGTTGACAATTTGCGTGCTAGAAGTGTCAAATTGGAATTTCACAAATCGTCAGTTGCCAATGGTTGTGACCAATCCTCTTTCCTGCACACACACACACACACACACACACCAACGCTCTTACTAACAAATTGCCCGTTTTTTGTCCCGCGTGCAATGTGGGTCTCGCACCCCATTGGTTTTTATTATATCCAAGAGTTTAATACTTTATCTGTCGGCTTAAACACGATTTAAGATCTGCTACAGATGCACCAGGCAACCAGCCCGCAATTGTGGAACTTCCGGTCCCTGGCAACCACGATTATTTATTCGGGAGCCTAAACACCCGACTGTTTGTTTACACGAGCCTCGCAGATTAAAGGATTTACCCACGTTGACAACTCATCGTTATCATCATAAGCTGCTGGAGGGGGAGCTACGAATGACGATGCTGTGGTGTCGGTCTTCTTCTCTTCCGGTCCTTTCATAGTCTGTGTGATGCTATTTGTAGGCACCTCAAAAGCCCAACGACCTGCCAACGCAGCTCGGGAACAAGACGGAATGCGCGCTGCTCGGGTTCGTCCAACACCTCGGTGCCTCCTACGAAGACATCCGCCATCAGTTCCCCGAGGACGCCTTCCTGAAGGTCTTCACGTTCAACTCGGAACGCAAGTCCATGAGCACTGTCATTCGCAGCCTGGACCCACAGAAACGCGGTATCACTGTCTTTACAAAAGGCGCTTCGGAAATGGTCCTCAAAAAGTGAGTTTACCCTGAATAAACATACGGTTTTGGGCTCGTCTGACATGACTCACCTCTCACACCCCTCCGCCCCCCGATCGTCGATCTTATTTTTATCGTCCACGCGGGGTTTCATTTTCAGAGTAGAATTTGGCCCGTTTTTCTCGAGAAAGTTGAGCGCAGGACCAACATTTGGGTATCCTAAGTTGATTGAATGCTAAAGGTATCTCTTTCGTTTGTCTGAGTGCTGTGATTTTTCAGCCATAACGACTGTTGTCTTCTAGGCGTTTATCAATGCACGTTTAAAGGGACATGCAGACACATGCGTACGTACGTATAGTATCATCGACAGAGAGGTGTGTAATTTTGTGCCAATTGACCTGTCAGTATCTTCAAATGAATGCTTGTCAATATTCTCTACTGGAACTAACCACGTTAACACACTGCCAGAATCAAATTAAAAGCCGTAGACTCGCGTTTTAATCGGCCTTGTTTGCAAACGCGCAAATTGGAATTAACGTAGAGCCGCGAATTGACGCCGACACAGGCCAAATGGGTGACCCTTGTAACTGCGCGCTTGTGATTACCCACAAGGTCAGGTCAGTGTACGCCGTTCACCCTTCGAGGTGTGTCTGATTTGTGTGATTTTTCTGTTTTTTTAAACCGGCGAATCTATTTAAACGCCTTATCGATGTTTCGGCCCATTTAAGGGCAGTAGGGCGTGGCCGGCGTATTCTAATTTTTTGAAAGATCCCTCAAATTGTTTTTTCGACAAATACACGATATTTAGCTATTTCTTAACGAAATAACGACACGCGCGGGCGATATATCTTAATTAAAGAATTGGAAACGCGTTTCTGACGTTGTTTTTTTGTTGTGTAAATGGCGCAGCCTAACTTTGCTTCACCGACACGACACCAGCGTTCGGCGTGACGTGTCGTATCCAATGGCTGATACGCCGCTGCCATATTTAGCCTACGATGCTCAGAGCGTTCACCATTAAAAAAGGGTTTTTGCTTCACCGCTTCTCACGACACTAAAACTCTTGACAAATTCCGAATGAGCGCATTTTGATGCGAAGTAATTCTTGTGGTATTTAAATAGTACTACCTCAGCATTCGTCGACGAGATTTACATATAGGACGGCTTTAATTGGGGGGATTAGAGGGGTCACCTAATATTCGAACAGCCTTCGGAATTCAGCTGAAGAATGTTGTCTGGCCGGCATATTAGTAGTTATATGGCAATAAATCTAAATTGTGAGAGTGTGGGTGGGGGGGTTGGAGTACCGTTATGTGAAGTAACGCCTGCAATTAGCACATTAATCAGATGCCCCCACGGAATTCTTAATTCCCCAATTTAATTGTGCTACGTTTGACTTTAGAGGCCTGTCAGCCTCGCTGTTTCATCCGGGTCTTCCGTCTTAGTTCCAGTTTTTTTCAAGCCGAAATTAAACTGTTGTTGTGGAGTGAGTGAGTGACAAAATATCGGGTTTTGTTTAGATTCCCTAAATCGCGTGATCTTGATTCCGACTAATTCTTGTTTTTTCGTACATTTAAAAGTAAACATTGCTGGTTTACTGTCGTAATAAGGTATGCCGGCGTAGCCATGGCGGATCGGTGGGGCGTTTTGTGGCTAAAAGGAAGTAATGAAAACGATGACGTTATTTTCTCCCCTCTCCGAATTCCCCAGCAAGTTCTCAAGCTGCACGCAATTGGCCACGGTAGCGACGATTTGATTGAGAGCAATTGATAAACAGACTGAGGCAATTGAAATTGTAATTTGTCATCGCGTCTTCCAGGATATTCCGTCGAAATCGGATGAATTTGATTTCAAATAGCGGGGAATTACTGCGATTACCTCGTTGGGCTCATTTCTCCCTAAAATGGTTTGCTCTCACAGTAACAACAACGTTTCTTAATAATAAGAAAACCGCGAACGAAAAAGCTCTCCGGAAAAAGAGGATTGCGTGTGAGGTCTAGATTGGGGATAGTGATTCACCTGGCGGACTCGTGGGCTCTATTCTTGCACCGTGAAAGCTGAACCCAGCATAATTGTAATCGTTGGCTTGACCACAACAGTTTATTTTTTTCCTCCAATTGTTAAAATGGTTTCTTTGTCAAACTGCGTCCGTTTGGAGTCGCGCATCTGAATCCTAGCGAGTGCCCGGACCCACTAACCGTCCCTTCCCTTCCCCCCACGTTCTCTCTCTTACACCCACTCTCACAGTCCGTTCAAAAGTGTGTGTCCTATGGATTGGGGGGTGGGTGGGTTGGGTTGTATACCGCTGAAAAAACCGCTTTTGGGGTGAAATTGTCTTGCCGACTTTCCCATTTGGACACTGTATTAAATTGGATGGAACGATGGCTATTGTGATGAGGAGGAGGAGGAGGAGAGTGGTTTAAAATTACGACGGTGGCTGGGGAGCAGCAGATATCAGGGCAATTCACAATACAACAACCACTGACAACACCTTTGAGTGCTTATTGCGCCAACACTTTGCTAATAATTAGGTTACGATAAGAAGGCCTGTTTGTGTGCTCATGGGTCGTGTGTTTTCGGCAATGCGTCTTCTCGTGACATCTTCTCATACCCTCGCATACACCCCTCCAGGCACCTAACTAAGTGGGAGGTTGCTTGGCAAAAGAAGTGTTGCTCTCGGCTGCTGTGCCAAGGCGGAACCCCCGGGAT
This sequence comes from Proteocephalus fallax, assembly GCA_028672205.1. Classification (NCBI taxonomy): domain Eukaryota; kingdom Metazoa; phylum Platyhelminthes; class Cestoda; order Proteocephalidea; family Proteocephalidae; genus Proteocephalus; species Proteocephalus fallax. The sequence goes on from JAPUBX010000577.1 coordinate 163,697, forward strand.
GGCAGCCTTATTGAGGTCGCGAAGATCACCGTTTTCAGCATTAAAATTTACAAGAATACTGGAAGTAGCGTCGAAGCAAATTAGACCCTCTTCCTCTTTCTCTCACCCTCTCGTTCACTCCCTCTCTCACCCACTCTCTCGCCTACCATCCATCACTCCCTCTCACTCCATTTCTCTCCCTCTATCGGTCTCTCCTGGTTTCTGCCTCCCTCACCCACTTCATCGATATCCACGCGCCACTCCCTTAGTCACTCTGCAACCCTTTGTCTCTCAGCCTCACCCCATTTTCCCGTTATTCTCCATCCCTCTCACTCCATTTCCCTCTCCGCGCCTGTCTGCATATCGATAGCTTAACCGCGTTACCTTTTGACGCTCTGCATCTCTGACAATGGTATTGTGGTTCGTTAATAACAAGCAGCTCCGTTTTATTGTGATTACTTTCACCTCAGGCTTCACGGTCAGGCAACGGTCGCTGTTGCTGTCTGAACTAGGCGGATAAGCATCAGAACGGGCTCGGTAATTTCTAGAATTGTGGGAGCGTGTGTTGGGGGTGGGGTGGTGGGGTGGGGTGGGGGAGGGTTGTGAGGCGGCACGGAGACTGGGTAATTAGCCAGAGCCTGCCCGATGGTTCTCGTATATTATCGCGTGTACTGCTCGGGTAGTATTTAATTAGTGCGTGCGACGAGTTGACGAAATCGGTGTGAGATTATTTCAGACATAATTTAGATAATGCAGCGCCCCAATTGTTGAATCGACTACATTAACCTCCTCCTCCTCCTCCTCCTCTGCAATTTTCCCGTTAATTTTGCCAACTGGTTCAACTTCGACGATGAAGACTTTGAAGAAAACGAATCCCCAAATTATTGTTCCATACTTCCTACCAATGCTATTGGTCGCACGATGACAGATTTAGACGCCATTGTTTCCAGGTTTCCTGTTGTCAGGGTCGCTATGGAATTTTAAACAACGTTAAATTACAAGCACCAAAAGCTTTTGCGTTACGTTTTTTGGAATATTCCACCCCATTGATCAAGTGCTCAATTTTTTTAGGTGTTCCTACATCCTGGATGAATCTGGAGCACCCAAGCACCTTCCGGCATCAGGTCAAGACAATATTGTCAAGACGGTCGTCGAGCCAATGGCCAGTAACGGCTTACGAACAATCGCTGTTGCCTACAAAAATTATGTCGGACAGGGTACGGTTGCCATATTTCCATTTGGTTCGTGTGTCTTGTTCAATTTGTGCAACAAGCGTGGGGGCAGATTTTGAATTTAACAGAAGCCGATTGCACTTTCTTGCTGTTTGAAGTGGGCCATCTAAATCTTATCGAGTTTAACGATTGACTAGGCGCCAGTTCCTGTCTATAATGGCCACGTTAAATCATTCCAGTCCAATTTGCCCCACCCGTTCCTCATTTTCTGCACAGTGGGAACGAGCAATTTAAGTTTTTTTCTAAATTGCGGGTTTATGTGAGCACAAATTCCGGTAAAATCGCTCTGCTTGCTCTTTAGTAGTGTTGGTCGCGTATGCCACCGTGGAAGAGCTTGCGCTTGCCAGCGTCGATCGTATCCTACTTGTCCTCAAAAACCACATTGCAGGAGAGATTTGGCTCGAACTAATTGGCCAATCGTCTGGTAGATTTCGGTTAGGGGTTTAAGCGCGAACATATTGCACGTAAGCTGACCAGATTCTTAAAATACTTCGTTGTTGAATCTGCAGAAAAAATGGATGTTCGCTAAATCCCAAGTCATCTATCAAGGGCTTCACGGTTGACTACTAAGATAATCAATTGAGACCTATCGTGGTTTCATCGCGAGAAAAAAATAGATCTGAACGTCTAAACTATGTGATGTTTGTTCTATCACAAATGCGGTGATTCCTAGAAGTTACAGCACCGATCTAAATGTTTTCTTTTCCACAATGGAGTAGAAACTAGAGAAAACCACGAAATATAGAGTTACCTGGGTTTGGAAATTGCAGAGTACTCGTCTTCCACAATAAAAACATCGGCCTACCGCACACTTTGCGTCCAAAATCGAGTCTAGACGTTGCGTAATCCTAACACCGGCATCTGGGTCCATTAGATCACCCTACTCGATTTCTGCGGTCACATGACTCATTTGGCCGCTGGTCTCTGCGAATTTTAAATTAACTCTGTACATTCGCGACTGTTTGTTTGACTTACAGACTCAAAAGGTTAAGAAATATTTAACGGATAACGTTCCCATGGCAAACCAAACGTTTAACGCATCATAACAAAAATATATTGATTGTTTCAAATTCAAGTTTGTGGTTCGAGAATCCGATTTATGATATAATCGATTCAATAAAATGCATTGTCGTTTTTGGAAATTGCGTACATTACTCCAATTCCTCCATTGGAAAACATGAAGTCTAGAAGTTGCGCCATTCTTGCCCCACATCATCGGGCAAGCGCGCATCTTCGGCAAACCTGTATCCATGACAGCATTGGTTTCATAACTGCCGAATTTAACTGCTACATGTTTATGATTTAGCGGAATATTGGCCCGGAGCCCACACATTTCCCTTGTTCTCGCGTGAAAACTGCGTCCAGTTAATAAGCTCAACCCAAATAATTTTTATTTTTTTTCAAACGGCCAACATTTTCACGCTTCATACCACCTTAACACCCCCTAAACTTCACCCAAACTATTTCCAATTGGAAATCGTTTTTATAAAAAAAAAAAATTGAAACTCCTACAGCGTGTGAAAGAACAGCGACGACCCCACCGTTGTCCCGTGAGGTGTGTTCTGTCAACCCGCAGCTTCTATGGCCTCCGTCTCCCTGTTGACCCCAGGTCGCAAGTGCTCACCGTACACACTTTTCGACAAACCCCCCACCCCCCAACTCCAGATTCCAGAACAATAGTTCTTTGGTTTCATCTAAATTGAATTTAATTAGGAAACAACAACAACAAGAAAACGTGGTCAATGGCGCCATCGAACGTCTGACAAGCCGACTGACTAATTTTTTTCTTCGCATCTTAACCCCCCACCCCCGTTGTCGTCATTGTTGTTCTCACCTCTTTTGTCGAAGAACACTCCAATTCTTTCTCCGCGCCCAGCGTGCAGTCGCTGGAGTCGCTACTGGGGATGCATTCGTGGGAATTAATTGTCCCACTTGTTGGACTTGCGATGCTTCCGATCGCCCCCACATCACGAAAATAAACTTGGACGATTATTAGTCCAAAGGTTTCCTCTTTTGTTCTGACGATAATAATTAATTATAATTTACGGTGTGGATGGTTTAAATTGCTTGCGGTGGAAGCCTAGTCGTAATTCTAATAATAATAATCCGATCCATCTCTTTAACTTAGTATTTTTTAGCGCCCACCATTAAAGAGTCCACTACTCCTTATGAAAGCTGTCTCTGACACTTCCGCTGCAACAGAAATCGGTCCATATACGGATATGGGGCAGCTCTAGTGTACACTGAATGACAGCGCTTTAGCTGACGGTGATCTACATTGGGGAGGTGGAAGAGGTCGTGTCAAAGTTTGTCGTTTGACGTTTCTCGGGAATATGTTTGCCGGTAGCGTCCAAAATGCCAACCGAGGTGGTGGGAGTCGAACACGAGTCTCTCTGCAACAGATTCAGGGTGGGATGTTGACCTCTCAGTGGGCTTTTAAAAACAATCTCGTTTAATAGCGGAGTATCCATGCACTTACAAGACAATGAACGTCGTCATAATTCAACGCCATTTCACTCGTTCCGTCGTTGCCTCTTACCCCTCCCATCCCCGCTATTCTTGTTCATTTTTTATTACTTTACACAAGAACGGCTGCATATCGCAATTCGGTCATTTTCCCGATTTTTGATTTCACCACGACAGGTGAAACGGCAGATAGTTTACGTGTGTATATTATTATAACTTCTCGATTGTGATTTTTTTTAAAGTTAGAAGGAAACAGTTTTATACCAGCTCGTGTTCATGCGCCCCCTCCACTAATGAGGTCAATTTTCTGTTAATTGTCCGCCTATTTATCACCATCTGTTGAATGATGCAGCAGCGACCCCTACCATCTCCCCTTGGGGTGGCACCGGAGACACCGTCAACCGTAGAGCGTATTCCCAAGATTCTCCATGGAAATTGCATCCATGAAACTGTCGGCTAATCGTCTAGTTGGGTGTTGCATCACGAAGCAGGCGCCCTTGTATGAATCTCCCCGACCCAATTTTACAGGCGGTCAACTGGAGGAGAACGAGTTCCCGATGCCCGACGGCCATTCGCCCAATCTCGAAGACGACGCCAACCTGCTCTCCGACCTGACGTGTCTCTGCATCGTCGGCATCGAGGATCCCGTGCGCCCCGAGGTTCCCGCCGCCATTCGCCAGTGTCAACGGGCCGGCATCACCGTCCGCATGGTAACAGGGGACAACATCAACACGGCGCGCTCCATCGCCCTAAAGTGCGGCATCATCCACGAGGGCGACTCCTACACCATCCTCGAAGGGAAGACCTTCAACGCGAAGGTCCGCGATCCACGCTCCGGGAAGATAAAGCAGGAGCTCATCGACCAACTGTGGCCGTCGTTGCGAGTTCTCGCACGCTCCTCGCCACAGGACAAGTACACGCTCGTCTCCGGCATCATCGACAGCCACCTGACGAGATCCAGGGAGGTGGTGGCGGTCACCGGTGATGGCACCAACGATGGACCGGCGTTGAAGAAGGCAGACGTCGGTTTCGCCATGGGCATCGCCGGCACCGACGTCGCAAAGGAGGCCTCCGACATCATCTTGACGGACGACAACTTCACCAGCATCGTGAAGGCCGTCATGTGGGGCCGCAATGTCTACGACTCCATCGCCAAGTTCCTCCAATTTCAGCTGACCGTCAATGTGGTGGCGGTGATTGTGGCTTTTATTGGAGCCTGTTTCATTACGGTAAGTATGGTCTCTAGCTCGTCCCTGGGAAACTCAGAATCCTTTACGGAGGCCTCGAAACGTTCATACGATTCATTCGGTTATCTATTGGTTTATCGACCTGTCCCCAAAAAGAGGGATCACGCGCAGCCTTATGATCGGCCTGCTTTTCTCCGACTTTCAAGGCTTGAAGCTGGCATCTCATTGGCCATCCTCGACGTTATACTTCGGGATCCCCGTAAACGGCACGCCAGGCTAGCTGGGTGTCACCGTTAGCCTTTCAGTTCCACTATTAACCCCGGGAATACGGCTGAGAAGCTTGACTGTTAGTCCCCTGCAATTCTCTTGCCAAGATTGCTGACGGCGTCACAAAAAGCTGGGGGAAGTTGTGGCGGCATCAGACAAACCCCGGGGGCCACACGTGGGGCTCATTCCGGGTAGACGCTGTGGCCGCTTTTCGCCGCCAGGAGTCTGGCCGCTTTACCAATAAACTGTGTGCGTTGTCTTCACTTGTGTTCGCGATTCTAAAAGTCTAAGTCACCGAAAAATCTTCCTTAACTACCTTCCCAGTGAGCTAATCCAGCTGCCCAACAGGCCTTTGTCGATACTTTTGGGATTCGTATAAGGAATCAACAAAGCATGTTTACAATTAGCCACAAAATAATAATTGCACTGACTGAAATCCTTTAACCACTAGGCTGCAGGTTGTGTGATTCGTGTCTGAGCAATTTACTTGCATTCGAAATTTCCCATACGCCCGGAGCAGCATTTAAACCGACGCAAATTACCCCTTTCGTCGTATTTATCATGCATAATTCACCGGGGGTATGCAATTAACCGCGCAAAGCATTTTCATGCCCCCCCGCCCGCCCCACGCCCAGCAAAACCACCCTCTTCTCACCGAAAGCGATGCAAATGCTCCGGCCTATCATCATAAGTGCACCCACGAATGACCAACATTTTCCAGTGTAGAACAAAGAGTTGATTTACTATCAAGCGAGGGAAATATCCAGCGCTTCCGGTGCATAAATCCGGTTTTAATGCAAGGAGGATGAAGGAGACTGGAGACGTCTATTAAAGAGGGCGTTGTAGCCCCTTGATTCACACGAGTTCCTCTCTGTTCCTTTCTGCAGCGTTTATCAGATATATTCACGCAAAACGACGCTCCTTGAAGGCGGCAGAGGTAGATACTGCCATTAGGGAATTACATCGCTGGTTAGCCCAACGCAAATTATTTCTCTCTACGTTTACTGGCACTCGTCATTTAATCGAAGTTCTTGTCTTACCACCTTTCCCGCTGAAAGATTTAATCAATTGATATATTGGAGGCGTGAGAAGTAGTTTAATAAATCGATATTTGTGGCTCAGATAAGTGACAACAGCGCGCTTTGTGTGCGTGCGATTGAAGAAGCCGTTTCACCACGAGGACTCCTCTTCTTCTTCTTCTCTTTGCAGGACAGTCCCCTGAAAGCGGTGCAGATGCTCTGGGTCAACCTCATCATGGACACGCTGGCCTCCCTTGCTCTGGCCACCGAGTCGCCCTCAGAGGAACTGCTCGAGCGAGCACCCTACGGACGCACCAAGCCAATCATCGGACGCGTCATGATCAAGTCCATCGTAGGCCAGGCCATCTACCAACTCACCGTCATCTTCTATCTTATCTGGGGAGGTAAAGGACGTCTAGACGACCCTTAGTAATGCGCATATCCCTCAAGAGACGATAAGTCGGCTTCATGGAGGTTTGGCATGCATTTTATCGGAAATATATTTGCAGGCATGGCATCACCAGTGTCACCTTAGGTGGTCTGACAAACTGGGAGTCGAACCCGGGCCCCTCGACAGCACAGCAAGGATGGTAACCACGAAGACATTGAGCCACTGATGATGATATGCTGGGTTACAGGCGTACGCAAAGGCGACCTCAAAATGAATAGCCAAGTCAATGTCGTTTTGCGGTTATTTGGGGGTAATCTTTTTGGTAATGGCATTATTGTTGTTTTTATTGCATTCAGGCGAAATCCTTCTCGACGTCGATAGTGGCCGTGATCTTTCGGCTCATGGTATCAACAGGCCCACGGAACACTTCACCGTCATTTTCAACACATTCGTCCTCATGACACTCTTCAACGAACTGAACGCTCGCAAGATCCACGGCCAACGCAACATCTTCGATGGCCTCCACAGAAACCTCCTCTTCGTCATCATTTGGATTGCTACGTTTGTTCTTCAGGTAGGCTGGGATGCCAATTTCTATGCCATGTTTATGCCCCTCCCAAAGGTTCTCGGTCCATCCATCAGAGTTAAAGTGCCAAGTGAGCTAGTAAAAACAGTACAATATTCTGTTGTCTTATTTCATTCTTGCTTCGTAACGCGAATTAAAGATGACCAAGAGATCGCCTCGTCGCAATAATCTTTTTCGTTCGACTGCGGACAACCGCTACTTGCGCCTTACGCACTCGTAGGCGGCCCGATGGTGCATCCCGCGTTGAGCATCTCGCTCTGTTGGTGACTGACCCAGGCTCGACTCCCAGACCAGACCAACACGAGTGTCGTCGGGCGTCCGAGAGCTGTCTCAAGCATTCCCAAGAATATTCATTGCTAAATACGGCTTTTCCTAGATTTTGGGGGAATTTGGATCCGCGTGAGTCTCCATTTTACGAGTTCAGGGCATCTCCGCTGTTATTGGTGTTGCGCTTGTGGGTGTGGAACCTCCTGGGGGTGTCATGGTCAGTTGGTGTAGCCTGGAGATGTCGGGAGGCGCCAATGGAAACGTCAATTTGACGGTTCTGACTAGGGCGTGGGGGAGGTGAGCGCATTGAAAAATCAAAATAACGCGTTCGCAACCTGGGGCCATGGGAAATGCGTATTTTTTACAATGATTCAGTCATATGAGACCTCGTAAAATGTATACACCATAGACAGAGACCTATTAATAATATACGTACACCCAAGTCGTGTTTAGTTGTAGAAGTATTTTTAGAAGTCACGCTCAGATTCACAAAAACAGCCTGTCTGGAAGTTATACAATTGTTGTATAACAGCCCTCCCCTCTTTCTCCTGCGTCATATATTGTCATGAGCCGATAGACATATCTCCTCCACCTCCCGCTCTTCTCCTCCGGCTTATTCCCCTCCACCCACTTCTGTCCTCAAAAAACTCATTCTCTCCCAACCTCCTTTATCTGTGAAATAAAGCGAACCCTATCCATCCATCCATCCATCCACCCACCTGCCTCGTGTGTTTCAGGTCATCATCGTACAGTTCGGTGGCTACGCCTTCTCCACCCACCCCCTCGACGTGGAGCACTGGCTCTGGTGCATCTTTTTCGGCCTGGGAACGCTCATTTGGGGACAGGTAAATGGATACACCGTTTAATAGGGTGTGTGGTTTTATCCCCGCGGCGATCAGTTGGCGATTTTAGCCCTTCATCTTCCATGACCCCACATGGGGATAATAAGAACATGTGGGGGAATAACATTTTCTTCGCTTAATACGATTGGTTGGTCGCGTGCGACCCGTTCATTGGCCGACAGATCTCCCCATTTGTACGTAGTCACTAATTAACCCCAAACGCACCACCTAGCATCGCCGCTGCTGCAGCTGAATTATGCATGTTCACCAATTATGTCACTCGCAGCCGAATACTCTTGTGTAATTGGTTTTCCATGTTCGTGGTTTCCTTTTAGTTGGGTAATCACATAACAAAAATGAATCCATCTCATATCGTTTGCCAGACAATAGACTAATTAACCCCGGTTAGAGCTTCAGTCTAGCATTTGATAGCCTTTCCCACCCTGCGCCCATGTCTTCGTTTTCGCATAATCACATCAACTCCACGAACCAGGGCAATAAACCACTATTAAATTACGGAAATCCCTTTACCAACTTGGCGGGTATCAACCCGGTTGCAGCATCTGGATTTTAACCAGCCCAAGCATCACGTCTGGCCCCTGTTTGTTGGTCAAGTTTGTTGGCTGATGCATCAGCAGCGGCGGTGGCACTGCGGGAATGTCGCCATCCAGGCCGCCTATTTCCAGGAGTCTCCACGCCTCATACTCTGGTAGAAGATTGGCTATGACCGTGAACGTAATTTTCCATAATCCACAGTCTTCGACCGACGGTGAATTTCATCGTCACTATTTCTTAGCACCCCACCCCACCCCCCCGGTACACGATGTTTGCACTTGTCGGTGGACAGCGCGTTTCTTCCCACCATAACTGCTGTTTATGTAGCGTTTTAGCTTTCCCAAAATGGCACGAGGCTAATAAGGCGTGCGTGCGCGCGCAAACACACACACACCCACACACACCCATATATCTCTCTATCTGTTCAGTTGGTTATCTCGGTACCACTCTCGGTGGTGCCCAAGCACTGTTTGCCGCGTCGCAAGCGCAAGCCCGGACACCGCAAATCGGTCCACTACCAGGAGGTGCCTTTCAGTGGGGAGGCCGGCGTGGGGTCGGCCACCGACGCGGCAGGCGGTGTTGGTTCTGCCCTTGTGCCTAGCGACGCCGCCAGGGTCGCGGCAGCGCCTCAGCGCATCCCCCTTGGCGACATCGGTCGGTCGGCCTCCTCGAGCTCCGAGGCGGGCAGCTCCGACGACGAGGAGGAGGAGTACTCGGGTGCTGAGGATACGGGCAGCGGGGACCTCAAGAGCACCGGACAGATACTCTGGATCCGTGGTTTGTCGCGTCTCCAGACTCAGGTACGCCTTTGCCCCCTCCCCCCTTCCTTCCCGTCCACCGCCCCGCACCTGGTCCTGCCGTGCCCCCCATCCGACCCGCTGTTTTGCTTAGATTGGTTATTTATTATTGTTGAGCTGAATAACGAGAAGGTGATGGATAGGCATAAGAGAGATGTTGTTTTAAAAAGACTTTTGTGTGTTCTATTATTATTGCTATTATGATATCCTGGTGCCTGAGGCCTATTCTCCGCGCGCGTTTCTTTGCGTATGTACCTCCTCCTCCACCTCCTCCACCACCACCACCACCCCATCCTCCCTGTCTCCCTCCCGATGGCATGCTGCCTCCTCGTCCTCCTGTACAAAACACATCCTCCTCCTCCTCCTCCTGCGCCTCCTCCCGTTGATGCTGGTGATGCTGCCCAAGCCCTTTTCTGCTTTCCCTCCTGCGATTGGCCGAATGTACCCTGTTCGCAAGGTCACGGTGTATGCTTGTGCGGTGTTTGCGTCTGCGATCTTGAAACACAGCGGAAACGAAATGCTAATGGAGGAGCGACGCCTAGGTGTTGTGTTGTGTTGTGTTGTGTTGTGTCGTGTCACCGGACAGGCGGACCACTGCATGCGGTCAGGCGCTCAGTTCTTTTCGAGTGAGCACTAAAACCATAACAAAATCTACAGTCACCTTCAGTACAAGCGTCATTTAAAAAGTAGAGGGCGTGGACCCTTTTCCACTACTGACAGCTGGTTTCCGTTTCACATGTCTGCATGCCGACGGATACATTTGAGTTTAGTTTTCGATCTTTTGCTTTCAAGTGCAAAACCTGTTGGAGTTGTTGGTTATGCTTCCAATTGGAATGCGCGCCGATGGTGTTTCGTGGAGACACTGTGCTGCATGCTTTTCGTGCATTTAATGTATTAGGCTCCGCCAATAGCATTTCTCCAAATGTGTGTGTGTGTGTGTGTGTGCCTGAACGTGTCTGATTGGTCCCCGCGCCACCATCACGCTCTCAATCACCAATTCTCATTGGCCTTCGTTTTCTTTCTCTTTTCCCCACCTCAACAACGAAAACAACAACGCCAATGGTGACGACATCAACCTTTATCATCGTCCCCCACTGTGGACACTTTCAACTGGAAACTACTGCTACTACCTCCTAATCTGTTGTGTTCCCATAAATGTCTGTTTTGGCGTTTGTGCGTGTGTGTGTGTGTGCGTGCGTGTATCTCTAGGCAACAACCGACCACGACCTTGACCACCGCAGTGACGCCTTCATGGGGCGCGTGCGGCGATTCACCCTGAGTCAGATCAACACAGAGGGCATGCAACACCCCCTGGTGCTGGCCGCTAGACGCCAGAGCGCCACCCTTGCTGAGGATGCCAGCCGACTAGCCTGCCAACACACCCGGGAGCACATCGCCAGTCTTGAAGAGGAGCCTGAAGACTCGGTAGATGATGATGCTGATACTGACAGTAGAGGGTCGGAGTATCGATAGTCGCGGCCGCACAAGCTCTCTCGCTATCTCTATCTAGCGCATGGCTGTTGTATCTACTTTATTCCCTCGATTCGTGTCGTTTTTAGCTTGCGTGTGTACAAGGCTTCTGACCTATGCTAACCCCCCTCACCCCTCCGCCCCTATTTCCCAGCCGATGTGGCTGCTATCCCGTTGCCCCGGAGGAGACCCTCTTCTCAACCCCTTTCTGGTTTTCCTGTTTTCTCTTTCTGCTCTTCTTTTTTCCAGATGAATGCCGTAAGTGTGTGTATACAGTTATGCGGGGGTGTATTCTGTCAGTGTGTTAGTGTCGATACCCACATCGACGCAAGACAAACAATTCCTACTACTTATTGTTGTCCAGTAGCGATTAGAAGAACATGTTTTTGTGAACCCCTGCATGCAAATGATCCCCCCTCCAGATTCCGACACCAGCCCCATCCCTCAAACGACGCACCGTCCATCCGTCCGGACAAAGACGATTCTAAGATGGCGAGATGGTCATGTACCTAATTTTATGATGATGATGATGATGCCCATGGTTACTAAATATAAAAAAAGTATTCCAGTTTCACCAGGCTAAAGTCGAGCTAATTGAGAGGCGGTTTACCGTCTTATGTGGGGATTAGACAGGATTCAAATGAGTCCCGGTCGTTTTTTTACATTTACGAGCAAAAATCAGAGTCATCGGAACGAACTTTCACCACACAATTTAATTCCAACGGTTCCCTCGTAGACCGATGATCCAATGGGAGGAAAGCATTTCCGATCTTTCTTAAAAGTTGCCGAAGCCTGTCTCTCCTGGGATTACCCGCTCTTGGACGACCCTTCATACTAAGCCCGCTCTACAATTTTATCAATTTGTTTATCCTCGGATTAAATGTTATGACAGTCGAGGACTTCTCAAGAATTAGTTTCATTAAACTAATTAAAGTCCTTTCGTTTGCTGTCCTCGTGCTCCCCCTCCTTCACGACCCTCTTCTACTTCGCTTTTTCTCAAACAAAAATAACACAACCACCACCTGCCACCAGCATTTTCGTAGCCGGGAATTAAATTATTGGATCTCTGTAAATTTTGCTGATCGATTTTCTGATTAGAATTTTGTCTTTCAAAAGCTCGTTGTTTGCCGTGGTTACGACTAGAAAACAAATAGACTCGTCAAGTGCTGCATTTTTTCTGTATAATTCCATAAGTGTGCCATATTTGTATAAATAACGACGTATTCTTTGTATTGTCCTATCAAACGAAGTCGCTGAACACCTCCACCCCTACCGGACTTCGAGTGATGCCCTGGGCTGCTATGTGATACCAAATCGATTAGGGAGTCATTCGGGCATCCATCTTTAACCCATTCCATGTCCAGGCGCCATATGTGGATCCCATTGGAGTGGTTGAGCGTGTTCGAACAGTGATAGCTTCGTTTGGAGATTCTCAATTTGGTTCCGATTGTTACAGTCAGCGAGGAGAACGTGTGTTCGTCAGCCGAGAGCCACGTTTGCAATAAACAACACCGTCTCCGAATTCGTGTTGTGGGGCAAAACCTAGTCATACTTGTACAGCGGGCGGACTGATCCAATTCGGATACTCCAGGCCATCTTTAACTTCCTTCTCCGTGGGGGGAGGGGTCTCCGTGCCTTGGCGATGTCACTCCGCCACGTGGAGGCAGTCGGCAAATCTAAACCGATTTAGGATGAGCGCGACCGGCGGCAATTCAAGAAGGGATGGACTCCGTGGACTCCTAATGCGGTTAATGTTCCCGAAATGATTGCAGCCGTGTGGTGTGGTGCTGTCGGTCGGTGTTGCGGTCGTTCTGGCACGTGGGACGTCGCCACCAATGATCTCCACGGAATCACCACCGCCTCTGAAGCCGCAGGACAACGGAAAAAACGCAATTTCAGAATGAAGGGAGGAATACGGGGTCACGTGTTTGCTTTCAGCTGCGGAGGAAACGGTTTTGCTGGTTTAGTTTCTACACGGTTCTCACTTCCACCGGGGCCTTGAGGAGGGCTGGATCTCGCCTCAATTTCGAGCAGTCCGCTCTCGCCTCGTTTACAGTTCACACGCCCTTAGGTATCTAACGTCTCCCTTTTTAACAATGGTTGAGTATCGATTTTTTGGGAAGCTCTATTTTACCTAAGGCACCCTTTGTCCAATGAAATTCTGTGTAGAATGCGTTATTTCCTTTTGACGAACCACGCAGCCTGCAGATAATCGATGGGGTGGGTGGGTGGATTATGATTGTTAAAATACGGGTTTTGAGTATTCGCGAATGGTGGTCGGGCCGAACCAAAGCTGGAATCGGAGTTGGAGTTTGGGTAGCGACATTTTTCCAAAAAAAATAGTCACGGCAGTTTGTAGGGGCGAATATACCTGAGAAAAATCGTGAGGGGGTGTTGGATAGTTACATTAATCTTTACTCCAATTCAGCCTACCTCCCCACTTCCCTGTCGCGACACATTTTCTACTTGGGATTTTCTAATCTCTCAGTTTGGCGCAAGGCTGTCCGCGATTCTGTCATGTGATAATCGATCAATGCTGATTTGAGTTCGACCCACCTCGGTTTATGTTCTCATCCAATTAGAAATACGCGTCGATCCTCCCATTGGCTTATTGTGGCGCCTTTTCCAAATCGACAAATTATCAAACCGGTTTTTAGTTTGCCTTTGCTGCTCGAAATTTCAATTAAAACATTCGGTTAAACTCTTGGGATGACCGTCTAGATTCAAACCGAGGTTCTCAAAAATGTTGGTCTTCGTTAAACGTGTATACAAGTCGTGCAAACGTCAAATGATATTCTTAACCTTAGAAGGTCTTCTTTCGACAGTTTTAGTGAAAGCTTAAGGCGTTGTCGAAGTTTATTTCTAAGGCGCGGGGTGATTGGGTCCCGATTGACCAGTTAGAACGGCGTTTGTGTATCCATCTCTGACCACCTTCGGCCGAGAGCTTTTACTACCGAGTAACCGTGATTCTTCAAATAGCCGTTTTGATGGGGAGGGGGGTTTGCTTTCCTAGAATGCTCAGGACCTAAGAGGGACTTGCGTTGGCCATTTCAAAACCGCAAGTGGGCTGCACAAAATTCGTGGTTTTACAAGGGCTAAATTACCCCTTGGGACTGTCAGCAGGTTCGGTAAGATTTAAATGTGGGCACAACGGGAACCGTTCAAGGGTCTAGAAGCAGTCATCGATTGCTTGGTTGCAGCCTCCTCTTTGCTCATCATGGGCCCAATATTCACGAAATGAGCCCTGCCAGAGTCTCTCACAAACTGCTAGAACAACAGAAAACACACGATTACTCCTACCGCCTAGATGTGTTACGCGGGGCTACCTCACTTCCCATTCAACCTCTCTCGAGACAGGGCCAAGAGTTTGGCTCACCTTCGCGTTGATCATCTGCTCCTGTCGTCAGCGTCGTCAGTTTCATAGTTTGGGCCATCGAAATTACGCCTCCTAGCCAACCGCCAGCTTCTCCTACCTCTTCTCCCACTCCTCCTCCACTCTCTACTTCTCCTACTCCTTGTGTCACGAGAGCAAGCAAACCTGGGCAAAAATAATGAACATTTGATGCCACCCTGTTTGCCTGCAGTTGATGGTTGGAATTGACGGTGGAAGCAGCCCAGCCCACTGGTAGAGCCTCGAATCAGCTAAGCTATTCTGGCCTCCTTGTCTTATAAATGGCAATGCCAACGTTGCATCGAATAATCTTTAGAAATGGTTTCTCCTACCGTTGCGCGTGTTTGCATAGCGCCCGTTAGTGCGGCCATTCGAGGACACCATGGACGAGGTCTCTTATCAGGTGATTAAACGACCTTCTAACCGATCGTAAATCTGGCCAGTGTGTGCAAACCGAGAGTTGATGTGTGTTTACACGGGCTAGCAATTTCCAAGACTGCAGGCCAGTGTTTTTGGCGTGAACTAGGCACAATGTTGCGGAGGTGTTTGGTCTATCCGATATAACTGGGGGATACGTTGTGGGCGGTGTTTCTGAAGCCGTCGACGTGCTCAAATGCGTTTCCTCCTTCGGGCTAAACCGTACAGAGTAGCGGTGTCGTTAAAGGGTTTTTATTGAGAATACTCGAGTTGCGTAAGGGGCCCAACCGCTAGAGACACTGATTGGCCTATTTGGTGTCCTGCGCCATTTGAGATGATTGGTGGCGATAGAATCGATGCTGCTGCTCTGGTTTAAGTTCTTTATAATTGAATTAATAGCGCCAGATAACTGATCTTTGTACTCTCAAGCCCGCATAAATTACTGCGCGCGGGATAGTCGATTATGGTCCTTTAAAATCTCGATAATCGTACGAGGGGTGCCCCTAAAGCCGACTCTAGCAAGATCTATGACCAATCGCCTCAAATCAATTTTATGGCGGACGGGAAATTTGGGAAATATTTGTGTTGTATTTTCCAACCCTTATAGCGATGTCGATTAAAGGTCTCTCATTGGTTTAATGATGAGTTTAAGAGAGAATTTAAATTGTGAATCATAAATGGCGACCATTTCTCGAAAAAACTGTATCATAGCGCAGTTATTAGTGATATTGGTACGTCGTTGGTACAGTGCCCGGCTGCGTCAATTACGTTGGGCGTGTTTTTTGGCAGCGGAATGTAGGATGCAGGAGGAGAAATGCTTGTCGGGGTCGGGGAGTAGCGTATCTTTGTTGAGCTCCATTGTTTCCCGCTTCCGGTGCACTCGGAGCGTGGGAGTGGTGCTGATGTGTTTCAAAATAGTCAAATAAACGCCAATTGTTACTGTTTTCTCCAGCCCCCTTTTCGGTGGTGGGGAAGAAGTCCAAAAGTGGTGGGGCGGTAAGGTGTTCTTCTTGTGCGCAGCAGAAGTGCCGCCCTTTTAAAAAACGCGGAAAATCCAAGCTCTCTTCAGTCCTGGTGCTTAAGCAGAGGCAATTCAAATAGGGGGGGGGCGTTGTTTTATTGACGACGGTTGCTAGGCTGAGGCTTCGCGCCATTTCTCGTTCGCATCCGTTGGCTTGGTTTCTCCTCATGACAATGGTTTCGACCTATCTAGTCAGTTCTTATGTCCAGCCCAATTTCTTTCCACACCAAATCCGTATGACCCAGTTGGACCCTAGTCAATACCCAGCCCTTGTTCTAGGGAGCGGGCCATTCAACCGACACGAATACTTCTAGAACTCACCGGTTTTGGGGGGATGGATCTCACATGCATTGTGGGTTTTTCGATTTTTCTTGTTTCACGGAAGCAGAAGCGCCAGGCTTCCCGAACAAGGAAGAGTGTTAGACCACAATTCACCCCTCCTCCACAAGCGCACACGCAAACCCATGTCTCTTCTGTTGCTTGCAGACTGTTTGCACATCCCTGCCCCCACCCCCACCCCCTCCTCTCTGGATGTTGTCCGTGCCTTCCATACTTATTCGTGTGAAAAGTAGTCTAGATCGCGTAACCGTGTAAACGTGCGTCGTAGTTAGTTTTTCTTGTGGGTGAGTGATTATGTCAGATAGTTGGCATTAGTTTAAGGTTTGGGATTTGGGGATTAAATATCCCAGGTGTAATGAACTAGGGCTTATGTGCAGCTGTAAATTAGCACAAACATCCCATTGGCTTGTCAATTCGCCAAAAAATGAACGCTAGAATACGGCGAACTGACTTGTTGCCTTTCCTAAATTACAGGAAGCAATAATTGGAAAACCGATTTTTTTTAAATGAACGTGGCAAACTACCCACTGTTTCTGTAAGCAAGGGTGTGTGTGTGTGTTCAAATACCCGAATTGGACACGCATTACAGCTGGGGGCGTTTGTTTAAAACCGTGGTCACCACCACCACTACCAATAGCATCGTTTTTGCCAACTAATCGCTGGCTAACCAACCCCTTTCAGCTGATGGCTGTTCGCGCCTTCCGAAACAGCCTGGAAGGTTCGAGTCAACGTCAGCACATTGCCGTGGCTCTCCACCAACAGCGCCAAGCCAAATGCCGCGAGGTGCGTGCCGCCTCATTGGCCCAGCAACAGCAACGAGTTGCACATCCTCCGCACGACGAAAGCCCACTGGCAGATGACATTCGCGACTTCTACCGAACCCCGACCCTGAGCGAAGAAGATGACCCAGTTTGTCGCGAAGACAGCAGGCAGCTGAGAAGAGATTACATGGAAGTGGGGGTCGAGGGGGAGGAGAAGGAGGAAGGTGGGGTCCAGACGGAGCAGGTGAATTATGAGGACGATGATGAAGATGAAGATGAGGAGGAGGAGGAGGAGGAGGATGACGAGGATGACGACGATTGGAGGGTTGCTTCACGTGGAGAAGCAAGTTCCACGAGCTACGATGTAAATAGTCTTGCCGAGGACCCAGAAACTGAGCTGCAGCAGCAGCAGCAGCAAATAGAAGCGGTTTCTATCGATACGTTCGCCAACGCAAGGGCCATAGAGGAGTTCGAAAAGCGACAAGAGGACTCGCCTCTGCTTTGGTTGCCCTCTGTGGACGATAGGCGCACTCCCACACTCCCGTGGACGTCGTCCCTAGACGTGGACGCTATTTTGTGCGCCGATGAACAGCCTAGACCCCTCGAATCGATTGGAGCGCAGGGGCGTCGCAAGTCGTCCAAACGCACGCCGGCGCCACCTCCACCAGCTCCCTCTGGCAAACGCTCGTGATGGCGGTTGCGGCGACAACCGCTGCTGCTTCAGTTAGCTACTCAACACCCCCCCCCTCCCCTACGCGATGTTCTCACTCCACCAGTTATGCATGCCCTGCCCACCGATCCAGCTATCCATCCTAGAAAGATAACGACAAATTACGAATTAGATGTTTTTTTGCGCGTGCTTCCCTTTCCATGTTACCCTCGGCGTCAGCGGAAACCGACTATCCGCGTCTTCTTCCTCTTCTTCGCTGGTGAGTGGTGCGCACTCGTCGTCGTCGTCGTTGTCATGTCGTCCGTGTTTTGTGGCATGTTGTCCGGTGTTTCAACTCGTCAGCCAGCTGGCTAGCACGCTCCTTGCACGGCCTTCTGGGTTTTATCCGCCTTACGAGGGGATTCCTGTCTTCGTGCGTCTCGTCTAATTGTCACCACCCATCGCCAATTCCGCCAACCCACGCGGCATACCCCCTTGTTTTGTGTGTCGGTTGTACAATCAACAGTTAATGTATCAGTAGTAACGCCAGTGCTTGTTGTTTGTTTATTTGCAGCTCCGTGTTTGCGATGCATTCAAGGCCAATCTGGCCAGTCGTCATCTGGCCGGTCTGAAACGCGAGAGCGTGACCAACCTCCACCGAGCCATGACCGCCAACAGCGCCGTCAACAGCGCCGTCCGTCTGGCTCTGCCTCGCGCCCACGAATCGGACACCCATCTATCGGAAATCCCCGCCACCGAACCCCTCCTGCGACTCTCCCGCCCTCCCAGCTTCCATTATCCCAAGGCCCCGCCGTCACCCAATCGTCCTAGCTAATCCCTCCACGTGGTGGCGCGCGCGTGTGCCGTGATTTCTTAGTGCTTCCTGTTTGCACACGCGCTCTTAATCTAGCATCCCGTTCTTTCTCTATCGCTCCCATTGTCTGTGATTCCTCCCTTTTTTTATAATGTGGTCCTGCCCCACCCACCCACCCACCCTGCCCCCCCAACATCTCTCTATGTCTCTCCTATTTTATTACCTTCGACCTCAGCAATTAGATCGATATTTCGGCCCATCTTCAATAACAGAAACCGTGTAGCGGATTTCCCGCCAATCCACATGGCACTCCCTCCACCCGATTCCTTACAAACCCACACACAGTGGATATTTTGTTAAATAACGCACTCTACGTATCACCCCGAAGGGCTCTGTGTCGCACGAGAGGCTGTAGATCAAAGTGCTCAAACAGACATGCCTTTCACATTCCCATCCCGCTAGCGATGTGATTCCCGTAGTTGTTTATAACAAACAAAGAGTAGTGCCGATTTATGAATTCACCAAGACTTTGAGACGTGTCTCCTCCTCCGTAGTAGGTCCATCAACCTCCTCCCACCACCGGCCAACCACGAGTCACAAAGACAAGACCTCCAAGTCCACCTCTTATCAGTCTCCTCCTGCTCCACCAGTGGTCTCAATCCAGCTCCCCGACACGAGTTACTCATCCCACTCACTGTTATACACACACACAGGAAATATGCCACAGACACACTCCAGCTCTATTGTATTAAAGTTAATTGATGTAGAATTGCCTTTTGACCCAATGAAATGTCAGTGATGTGATAGGTTGGTAGGCTGTTGTTTTTGTTGTTAATATATTGGCAGAATAACAAAACTTAATTTACCCTAGCGCCAACCCCTATAATGAACCAGCCTCGTGTTTTTTGGGGCGGTGTGACTTCCTCTTAGGTATTTCAGTGTGCTCTTCTCCGCTTGGTAATCATACTCTTCCCCCTCCCTATCTTCAGCCTCCTCCTCCTCCTCCTCCTCCTCCTCCTCCTCCTCCTCCTCCTCCTCCTCCTCCTCCTCCTCCTCCTCCTCCTCCTCCTCCTCCTCCCTCCTCCTCCTCCTCCTCCGCTCCCTCCTCGTCCCCCCGCCCTCATCTTCCCCTCATCTCCGTCACCGCTGCCTCCACCTACTCCCCCTCCTGCTCGACTGTTTATTAATGAGCCAAAGCACTAAATGATTGATGTCCTCGGACAAATGGCTAAGCCAGTGACATGCAGTGTACAGTACAGACCTTTGTTCTTCGAAATTATATTTTGGAAAACAGAGTTACATGTGGGCGGTCATTAATTTTTCGTCAGTCTGATTATTGTAAAAGGGGTTAATTGCATTTTTATGTTAGCGCTGGGTACACTCGTGTCAGGTAATTGTGTTTTCACATAACTGGAAACTCCAGCAGTGTGGAAATAGAGAGGTTTGTGATTGCTCCAAGGTCGGTGTTTAAAAGTACTCCAGTAGAGTTGCATTGTAACAAAGGCATTTCGACCCGCTACGGACACCTAAAGATATTTGTGCCTAATGGATTGAGATTGATAATAATAACAATGGATTCAAAAGATTGAAATAGATGTTCTCTGCTAGTCAACGAAATTTAGATTTCTAACAAAGCTGGCATAATTATTAATAGTTTGGTATTGATGTTTGTTCAACAACACTGTAAAATATATTTTCTAATTATGTTCACCATTTTGGTACGTTTGGCAGAAATTCAATAAGCCCTCTGTTTTCCTACAAATAATATGTTTTCTAAAATGTGATGTATTAAAAATCGTTCAATCGCTGTTTGGATTTAACCGATGCGATGGTATGAATAGATATCGATTGGGACAATTTTTTTTCCGAAACATATTGACCTTTCTTTAGATAGTAGTACACTGCGGTGGTTTCCTGGAAGAGCATATTGAAGGCATTTTGCGAGAACCAGCCGTCCAATTGTTCAAACGGATCAACGATCAGCCAGACAAAGACCTCGGGGCTCTGCGCGCGAATTTGAATTTCAAACACCTGTTGGTATTGAAATGGCGGTGGTGTCGTGTTTTGTGGCACATTCCTAATCTCCTCAACTGCAGCTATTTCAACATGACCCGCCGTTTCTGGCCACATATCAGCCATCTCCCTTGGCGAAAGAAGCAATTGCGTTTCATTTGTTTGAAATTGTCCATTGTCAAGAGTTACGGTAAGCAATCCAGAGGGGCATTTCTGCCGAATCTCGAGGATGTCCTGGCGGACAACTACAATGGGACAACCTTGCTGGGTCCATTGTCCAATGTCGCTTTTCTCAAATAGCACAACCGGTTCACTCGAGAATGACTGTTGCGAGGAGCACACTTCACGCAACTTTATTGGTCCACTTTTTGGGTCGTTGATTGGCGGTAACCAGAGGACCTTGATGTCGTGGCGTGTAATCGAGACGACCGATCTACCAATAGGATGAGAAGACGACGCGGTTCCGTTGACCGCCACGTACTGCGCTATTTTCCATTGGCCAGCCGCGTCAATAGTCGACCACGTGGGTGCAGCCCAGACATCGTTCAGTTGCCAGTAGAGAACACCCATGGAACGTCCTTGGCCTGACAGGAGGCCCGGGCATGTTGTGCCGTTGGTCGATTCAACACAAATTATACACTGGTATCGCTCTAGTAAGTTTATGTTCGTCTTGTAGGCGATTGCCTGGTAGAGCTGAGTTAAGTAAGTCCAACTAAAATTCAGACACGACAGGTTACGGAAGCACTCGGTGTGCCAATATTCGCAGACGAAAGGGCGAACCAGTCTAGCAGGGGATCCTATAATTAATTTAATTAAAATAATTCTGGATATGCAGTCAATTTCTGACGTCAGCATGCCACAGCCGACTTCACGGTCTCCTACGAGTCTCCGGTGAATATTTTTTTCAAATAATCAATCTTCAGTGACTTTATGGTTTTAAATGGCTAGGCCTGCCGAAAAAACCCACGGGTTTCCTTTCGACTCAAAGACAAGCAAGAAATCGAGCGGTGTCTCAAGTAAATTCTACTTTTTGGGTGTGAGGGACCGATTTCCCAAACTACATCTTCAGTTATAAAGACTTTCTCCGTTGGTGTATAGATTGCGGAAAACAGAGCTGAAATACTACAACAAACCCCTTGGCACCCGACTCCCAACTTACATGACGTATCTCTCGAGTTCCGTTTTGCCTTTTCTCGGCTGATCGAATTTCGATGTTACCAGCCTCTCCAAAATATCGATTCCGTTGGTTTTGTGCAGTCGATGCATCATTAATCGACCTCGCAGCATCCAATCGTCAGGCCTCGGTTGGTTGCCCAGTGACCTCAGCCATGCCAACGGCCCTGGCAACGACATAATCCCAAATTCCGAGGTGAACCGACTCACAGGATAGGATTCCTCATTCCAGAGATCGGCATCATACGAATAAAAGTGGACATCGCCGGCAAGGAGGTCCTAAATTTAACACTTGTGCATTTTCCAATGGGAAGAAAGAGTGGTTGACGTTTAAATAGAACCTTGCCTACCTGTGGGTTGGCGTCAATGCCATATGGATCGCGCAAAGCATCCCCATTGCTCGGTGATGATAACAGAACCCTCCGCGGAATGTATCCCGTATCCTTGATCGGATTTTCATCATTGGCCTGAATTACAGGAGTTATGGTCTCGAGGAATAGGTCCTTGTAGTCGTGTTTGCTGACGTGGCCCCTATACCAATTCTGCGCCGCTGCTACTTCCACCTCGTTATTTGTAGCCCAAATAACAATGGCAGGGTGGTGATGCAATCTGCGAGCTTGTCGCCAGGCTTCTGCCTCGGTTGTATCCGCGCTTTAGTCGCCAAGTGAAGTAAAAGGTCATATTGTTGAACTCTGTTCGGGGACACTGTCTTTTGTATATTGCTGCCCAGTAATTTTTTTCGGCCTTAAATTTTTTGACTTTTTAACCCTTAGTAGGTTTTTTAAAATAAACTCGTTTTCTAGTGGCCTGCTTATTCTCTCCATTCAAGAAATCGTCGTTCAACGCCACTTCAATAGTTGTTCACAAATCGCTGCTCGTATTTTAAGTGACCCCTCGCATCCCCTCTTTTCAAGTTTATCTAGGTGTGATTCTCTTCGACCAATGCGTAGGCTATACCATTCAATACCCACAAGAACGGCGGCATCTCGCCATTCGGTCATTACTTATGTGTCCCGATTTCTACTTTAACCGGAGCAGGTGAAGCAGGAACTAAAAGACAATTTTCATATCTAGTACTTGTTATGCTGTCTTGTTTTATGCTGAAAGTTTTGGTCCTCGTGACCTTAATAAAGACGATACAATTATTATCATTTTGGGGGCAGCTGTTAGGTGGTGGGGTTTTATTGGCCTTGATGTGAAAATGGATTTTTTTAATTTATCAGGGGTGGTTCGAGATCTTAAACTAAGATACGTCACGCAGGATAATAAAACATGCGCCCGACGCGTTCGTTAATGGTGCATTTTGTGTTCGAAGTGTCTCGAGAACTCGGCGTAAATTGGAGAATTGCTGAACGCCTGTAGCTGGGCTACGGTAAAAGAGAGTTTCTTTCTACCAATCCAGTTCCAATAATCTCAATTGTAAACTATTTATTAAGCTCACAAGTACCAACACATTCAGTATTACTACTGCATACAAAAACAGATTCTGAGGGTTCCCGTTTCAAAGTTTCAAGTGCAAAAAAATATGTCGAATGACGAAATTGCGATCTGCAGCCTTTACTCTGGGATACAAACGGTATGGCCCCGAATAATAGATCTCCGTCCGCCAATATTTTAAAAGGAACGGAGCCTTCTGATCCATTTCCCCCCCACCCCTTCCCACTAATTTATACCACAATTCACCCCCAGGAAGACCCACAACCATGCTGGATACCGAAACCTTTCCCTCCATTGCCAACCGCAAACTAGCCGTCCACGTGATGAAAAATTCCGCCTGCAAGTTGCCCAGCTATCAAAAATTCGTCAAGACTTCGATTTATCCCTCTGGAAGACCGCCGCTATCCGTACCGGAACAATTCCGAAACATTACGCTCCGTTCCCTTCTAAGCCCCTGGCCCCTTCGACCAATACCGGGGATTTTCGTGAATAAACGCCGCTCAAATAGCCCCCCCCAACTTACTGCGGTGCCTTTTTGTACAACGCGCAGGCGAACATGACATCCTGCCATATCATGATGCCCAAATGGCCGGCGTAGTCATAGAAACGGCGCTCCTCGTAGCGCCCGCCTCCCCACACTCGCAGCATCTGGATACCCGCGTTGGCGGCAGACCGGAGGAGCTCCTCGTAGGTGCGACCCCCTCGGTGGTGGTGGTGGTGGTCGCGGTGGTAACCGGCATGGGGACGGCCTGGCAACAGAGTTGACGGAATCCAGTTGCTACCCTTCACAAACAGGGGCAGACCGTTGATTCGAAAGAAGAAGGTCTTGCCCAAATCCTGCCCTCCGTCAATCCGAATGTTATCCTACAAGAATCGGTAAAAGAAACACGTTGGTCCCAAGAGAATCCGGTCAGTTTTAGTAATAGTTTATATTTAGGGAGGCCTCGGGTTCACTTTCTCTCCTGAACGCGTTTGACATAAATATTCATATTATTAACTGAATCACAACTTCCCTGGTATATCTTCTTCTTCTTCGTGTTGAAACAATTAATTTTGATAATCATGGGTGTTCACCGTTCGGACGTATTGTGATCATCACACGAACTAATAATGGTCAAAGTGTATCTCTTTTTTTAAATCCTCGAAATTCTTCAAAAGTCAGGATTGATCGTTTAATGCACATAAAAAGGAGCTATTTGCTGTGTAGTGATTCACCACCGCTATTTAATTGTTGTACTTCATGTTCAATCGGCATATAATTACCAATCGCCGATAGGCGCCACAAAGCCTCAGCGCTTTTGCTCGACTCTCTGTGTAGTGAAAAATCGTTGGTATTTTTAGTTGTCCATTGCAATCCTGAACTCGAATCTCTATTTGTCTCGTTAATTATATCGCTGCAGCATCACACCAATAATGCAGATTACGCATACACATTATAAGTCTTGTCTCCCCCAATCCGGTTTAATATCAGCGCAGAAATTTAACAGTCGCTGGAGGAAAAAACTCAGCTTCATACTCTTTCGGGTAATCGGTACAGCATTTCGAGATTTAATTGAAGGGCATTGTTGTGAAGTGAGAAATCGATGCACTGCACTCACTATTTGCACACTGCACAAACAAACACAACATATTGGGGAAAATCGATATTTCTAAGTTGCTAGCTCATTGGATGGTACAGCGAGAAACCTAATCTAGAAAAGGAATGGCGACTCCCCAAAAGCTAGGAAATTTACGCGTGATATATTTTCTAAATTCTGGGCATAAGATTATGGTGAGGGAAAATTGTATTTGCTTATCTTAAGCGCGCATGTGTGTTTTCAACACAACGAATAAGCCAAACTAAGAAAGCTATTTTTGGAACCATAATGTTGGCTACTTAAAGAATGGTTATTTTATTCATACTATTCTTTGCCATTGGGGTTAAACATGGGAAACATCTATTTGCTATGCGCGCGGTTGGGGTTATTTTGACCATGATTATAATAAATAATAAAAGAATTCGTCATAAATTGCTATTCGCTTTAATCAGGTCGTGAGGACCTTAAACGGTCGGTAAAATGTACAACAAACATAACGTGAAAATTAAACATACGAGATTCAGAATACGTTCACGAAATAACATCAACGAAAAATGTTAAGAAAGATAGAAATTAAACCGTTGAAGTATACAAAGGTGAGGTTCACAACGTCAGATTTATGATGTTGCCGTTTTATGGGGGAATGGAGACACGGTCAATTTAAGAAAAACGTCATTAATGTTTTGTCGCTCGTGTTTTTATGAGACCAATTTTACGTTCTCGGAGCTAATGAGGCCACAATAAACATGCAATGACTCCGAAATTGCTTGAAACATATTAATAAAACCCTTAAGTTCACGTAATGCTAGCACGCATAGTGCGGTGGTTAACCTAACCTGTTGGCATGTTCTGGGAAACCCTACACGATTTACAAAGACGAGAAATCATCAGCACGAGCCGATACTCGTGGTAACCAACGTCTCATTCAGTTCTCCTTACTTGCACGAGTTCCACCTGGCGAAAGCCCACAAAAAAGGTCTTTTTATCGAGCACGGTCATAGTGCCGTCAGCCCGTCGTCCCAACAACTGCAGATGCAGGGCATAGAGTTTGGGTCCACTGCGCACTCCATTGGGCCACCACGGCTGGATCCGGTGGCTGGAGTTCAAGGGCAACTCCATCCAAATGCTGTCTCCACCTCGATGCACGTCGAAACACCTCCTGGACCGTCGTCGCATTGCCCCAGAACCCAGCTTGACAGCCACACACACGGGCTTCTTGACTAGTGTCTGGCTACAGGCAACCTCCACAGAAACACTCGCCCTCCACGTTTTAGAGTCAAAGAGGGCAGGAAAGAACCGCAGCCCCTCGCCGATCCATACATCGTCGAATCGCAACTGTGGAATCTTCCAGAAGCCCTGAATGGGGAAGGCGGGTCCCCAGTCCCAGCCGAAGGATGCCTGGGTTGTGCGTACTGCATTGACGTGGCATTCGCCCTGGAAGATGGAAGGCCAGCAAGCTGGAAGCGGTTTTTTAGGCCCCAGACTCTCGTAGACTCGTCTCGCCTCAGAGGGAGTGGATTGATACTTCAGCGTAAGGGTATTCCATCCGCCGTAGGATATCACCGACTCGATTGGGATGCTCCAATCAAGGAAACTATTATTAAGATATTCTAGCACTTGGTCATTGAGGAGAACACAACAGAAGGTATCGATTTCGTCCAGCTCTAGCGAGACTCGTTGACCTTGTCTGGGTGACGCAACGTAAAATCGGTGAATAAAAGTCCAGTTTCTGTAGCTGATGTTTCGCAGATCCGTGTCCCCGAAGCCCACAAGAGGGTCTGGAGTGACGTCGGCTGCGAACAGAATAGAGTAGATGTCAGCGCCGATGTTGGCGAGGTTGAAGGTTACCGTCTGCATCCCATCTGTGGCAAACCAGAGCCCATTCAGTGGAATTGGACCACCCAAGACCCGAAGGCAGAAAAGCATCATCGCGGTCGGAAACAGCGAACCCATTCGTGCAAACATTTTTCTAAATTGGCTATTACACCCAAGCCACGTTTGCACACAAACTTGAAATCAAACCAATCACAGCAGAGCGAGAGAGCGAAAAACGTGGCCATAAACAATCGTCGGCCATTTAACCCAGACACCGGCTACTTGTGGCCTCGAAATAGGAACGCCTTATTCGCGCATTACGCACTAAATGCCGCACATTATCAGTATTTTGAGGGGCTGCCTCACTTGGTATTTCGTTGGTGAATGGCTTTTCTTTCATAGAACAAAAATAGATTTACACATATTGACAGAATTATTCGGGGACGGTCTTTTTAAATATTCTTTTATTGATCGTCGAATAAATAATTCCGAATTTTCTGCATTATTCTCATTTAATTGATTAAGAAAGTGGTCAATTATCCCTCGGTCGAGTAGAATGTTCTTCGGATGAAGGTTGTTTATTCATAACGTTTTTAACACAAAGAGGGGGGGGGTTATGGAGTGGAAGAATATTATATAATATAATGTTTAAACATTTACCACTCTAAAAAATTCAATTTGTGCGTTTGAGTGGGCAAGATGATTTTTTTGTCCTGAATCGACCACAGATAATGCTACAAAGACGAGTTTCACTAAACTTTTAAGTGATCACAACAGTTTCTTAGTTTACAAACGTTCGATACTTCAAGGTTTTAATTAGCCTTTCTCGAAAATTTAATTTATTCCTATTAACGTACAATCGCCACTTCTTGTATCATGTTTTAAATCATTATTATCATCATCATCATTAATATCGTTATTTATTTAGCCAGCATCCACGAGCCATAATTGTTTTATTACTTATCTTGAGTGAGTAGTGTACTATATCCGGAAAATGTTTACAAATTCCCGAAGTTTACAACTCGCCTCCCAATAGCTTCCCAGGGCGGTACAATGGGGATCATTGAAATAAGTATTCACAGTTTTAAGGCAACGAGGACCTAAACTTTCAACGTTTCTAATAACCAAAATTGATACGGAAGTGGTACTTATACATCGACGATTCAGAATAAGCTATCACGAATTAATAAAGAGTTAAATTTGCAAGAACTTAAACCCTTGAAATATACGAAGTTTGGAAAACGCAATAAGGCCGCCATTGAAAGGCCCTGTCCCATTACGCGTGCCCTAAAAATCATACTGCCTGGCTAGTGGCTCCTACGAATTCCACGATGCTAAAAGTTCACTTAATCTTCAAACATAATTACATTTATTTATGACACCATCCCCATACGAATCTGCTTCATTAAATCTCTCCCCCCGTTCCAGAATCCCGATTTTACTACGTCTGCACGATGATTGCCATGTTTATTTTAGAATGGAGCAAAAAAGTATTTAGTCAGCTGCAAATAGTGCAATTTCTCCCATTTAAAACGATGACAGAGGTCTGTAATTTCCATCTTAGATACGCTTCAACGACGAGATACAAAATGAGAGTAGCTTAAATGATTTCTTTGGTAAATTCCTCGGTAAAATAAGATTTTTGGCTCACACAAACCAGTCACTTCTTCTTTAAGACTATCCTCTGTTCTTAATACGTCAACTGTATTAATGACACCAGTTTGAACGTTTTCTCTGTGTTAACGACACCAGTCCAAAACCCCAAACAGTCAAACTCCACAATGGCCAATACCAAAGAGCTTTCAAAGGACACCAGAAACAAAATATTGGATCTGCAGTAGTGTAGGAAGACTAATAGTTAAGCAGTCCAGTGTTAAGAAATCAACTTGGGAAAAAAGTACAAGTCAGTGGAAATTACAAGACAACCGGCAATCTCCATCGATCCGGGGAATTACGCGAAAATGCTATCTACCAAATACTTATTTTCAACCATAATTTCACAAAACCAAGCAATAATATATTTTGTCTAATTATCATACTTGAGGTGTAGCTATGATGATGATGATGATGATTAAAGACCTGGTTTAAGTGGGAGAACTTGCATAAAATGGGCGGCTAAGTAAATATGTATTTGTTTCACTGAATAACCATGTCTTATTGATCAGAAATGCATAATGGCGTCAAAATACGAAAAAACGCGAATTCAAGAGAGAGAGAGAGAGAGAGAAGCGACGCCCCGAGAGGGTGAGAAAGTCTCAGGGGCGAGCTGGGAAAGCGGAGTACAGGAAAACCGCTATGACGACACAAGTCCCGCCCGAAATGAACATCCAGGAAATATGGGTGCCCAGAAAGACGACGGAGATGACGCACGTGATTATAATGGAGGCTGAGCACGCGAAGCCCTAAAAATACAAGAAAAAACAGTAGATCCAGACTCTTTGCGCAAACGGGTTCCTATCTTAAACTTATTCTAAAAAATAATCTGTTCTATCGTGGCACCAACGGGATTTACATTCATAAACCATGGTCACACGGGTAGCTGTAGTTTGATATCGAACGCCAAGAGACAACCTTACTAACTCTACCAAAGTGGGCCAACCGCCAACTCGGATCTACATCGGGTCCTCTACAGAGTCCTAATCACTTTTCGTCACACTCCGCCATCGCACTGCATGCCTGAAAATGAAGATGCAGCTGCATAAAATCGTCTCACACGGTCACATCGAATCAATTCGCTGGAAAATCGGTCTGGGACATGAACGCTAGAATGGCGAACGCCTTGTAAGATGTGTTGACGACGTTCGCACTACCCACATAATCGAATATTTCCCCAATTGAAGACTGCCAATCATACCGGGGTGCGGAGACAGGAATCAAGAATGGCTCCCTTGTACGCGCGCGCATAAAGATGCACCCACCGATAAACGCAGCTGCGCTTGGCCAACCGACGAAACACCGCACCCCCCAGAGCCTATCCGTTACCTCTAACTGCGCAGCAATCTGAAGCACAACAGTGGAAGGAAGCGTCTGTACAAAAAGCCGAGCTTGGAAAAGCGCGACATCAACGAAAAAGACGGAAAGTAAAATGTAAACAATTAGGACCAACGTTTGGTAATATACAGCACCAACGTGTTTGTTAATTTTACTAACTAGAGATGGTTGAGCAGTTCTTAACTATGCTGGTGTCCTAAAATATGGAGAAATGGTCCTACCTTGAGAATATTATCGGCATATTTCACGACGAGTGCAACGACAATTCCGCCAACCGATTGTAACGCGATAATTGTCCATACAAGCCAGTCAAATCCGAAAAAGAAACCTTTGGTATGCACCTGATGGCCTTCATTCAGGTATTGACCCACAGTTGCGATGACAATGGACGCAGATGAAAGCTCAAAGTTCCGCGCCCATAGGGTTTTGGTTGAGCTTTTAAGAATCTAAAATTGAGCATAATCACACATTTGGGTTCGTAAAATTGCCTTCTCAAAGTAGACAGCAGCGAAACCGGAGAGTAACGACGCCAGTAAGACGGCTAGAAAACCAGGAGTGTTGTTTATTGGTTGCATAGATGTTATTGTTGCTTCACCCAGGTGGTCTTGAATTTGTACAATAGCAACACCGACGAAGAGAATGGTCAAAGATATCCACTGGACGATGCTTATGATTTTCCCCAAAAATAAGACCGAAAACAGTGCTGTCGTTACCAGTTTCAACTGGTATGTGACCTAAGGATTTGGTTACATTTGGAGCCCCAATACCTGAAATACAGTGGTGTCAAGGTGTCTTAAGGCATAGAATAAAACGCTGTTTTGGATAACATA
Source organism: Proteocephalus fallax (assembly GCA_028672205.1). Lineage (NCBI taxonomy): Eukaryota > Metazoa > Platyhelminthes > Cestoda > Proteocephalidea > Proteocephalidae > Proteocephalus > Proteocephalus fallax. The sequence continues at coordinate 193,983 of JAPUBX010000577.1, forward strand.
AATAAGAGCAGGAACACATGTACGGCAAAAATCTGCGGGGTCATAATAAATGTTTCTGATAATTCGTTTAAATTGTCCATTTTTGTACAAGACAGCAGACGATATAAGGCACTTAATGCATTCACTGAGTATGACAACCGAAGATGTAAAAAATTTATCTCTGGATTTAGAGAGAGATTCTCTCATAGCAAGAGCGTGAAGAACATTTTGAAATGATAAAACTATAAGGGACGTGGTCTTAATCCATCCAGAAGTAGCCATCATAAAACACACTCGATTATATATACCGCGATTACGGTGTTAATCAACAAATTGATTGACGTTCATTTGCATTGAGAATGTTGATGAATTTATTTTGTTCACAACCATCAGTTATCAATGCAAAATACGCAGATAGTAAATGTGAGGAAATTCGCTTTTGTGACGCTGTTTTAATTGCGGGGTTCTGACCTAAGAAATATTAGACCTTCGCTGGGGGTTTTGTAACGGTAAGCGTAGAACATGGATGCACATCCCAGGCAGCCATAATGAGGAGACGCATTGAAATGAATGTATAATTCCCCTCATTGTTTATTGTTCTCCAATAATTTTCCCCGGCCTTAAATGTTCTGACTTTTCAACCCTGCATAGACTTTTTAAAATAATCTCGTTTTCTAGTGGTCTGCCTATTCTCTCTATTCAAGAAATCATTGTTCAACGCCACTTCAATAACTGTTCACGAATCGCTGCTCGTATTTTAAGTGACCCCTCCCTTCCCCTCTATCCCAGTTAATCTGAATGTAAATCTCTTCGACCAATGAGTAGACTATACCGTTCAATACCAACAAGAACAGCGGCATATCGCAATTCGGTCATTCCCTATTCGTCCATATTTTTATTATCACCAGAGCAGGTGAAACAGGAACTAAACGAAAATTTTCACATCTAATACTTGTCATATTGCCTATTTTTACTGCTGAAAGTTTTGGTCCTCGTGACCTCAATCAAGCCACTTCAATTATTCAATTATTATTATATTAAATGAAAATAAATAGATAGAATGAGGCCAACAGTTATAAATGGATGGAGATTTTATGTAGAGTTAGGGTAAAAATGGGATGGGTCTTTATAGCGGGAAATCTTCGATGCCGGTTTGGAAAGGGAGGAAGTTGCTCTAGTCTCGGCGACTGTGAATGAAGGCGGCTGTTTTCTTGTTAGATCCCGTGTGAGGCATCCTCTATTGGAGGAGAGAGTGTTTGGTCTCACTCTAGATGAACCAGATTGCAGTCTTCACCGCCATAGAAGACGGCCACCCCGTCTAAAGGTTGTTGACAGAAGATAGCGTCATATTGGCGCGCAGTTGACATTGTGTCTCCTTCATATCCCGCGCGATGTCCTGGTAAAACATCGGGGCGTTACCTTTTCATATTTGGAAAAAAACTGCAACTACAGATGAGTTTTAACGCAACCAATGGATGTCCGTGTTTGATAAAGAGGAGTATGAAAATAGCGTAAGCTGAAGCATCTACATTCATATATTCGACTGTGATCTGATTTTGGTCTCTTGATGGATGCGATACTATTAGGAAAGCAAGTGTAATACATGGTTTTGACCGTGGTGGCAAATATTAGCACACAAGCAAACCATTCAGGTTTTTAGAAGAACGGTGAACATAAAAGGTATGTAATGATTTGAAGAATTCGTGGGCCAAGGTATCAGAATGGCACAATGACCAAAGATGAAGGTTGGGAATTAATAATATTGTTGATTATTCAAACAATAGTTAGGGCCCGACCTGGGCCGAAATCGCCGAAAACGCGCGATGCTTAGCGCCCATTGCGCCGAGTCCCGTGTCTTGGTTCGGTGTCAACGATGCTAAATTATAATTTTATGACAGACGCGTCCAAAAAGGATTACGAATGGCAACGCCAACCAAAGTATAATCAATATTGTTCTCTTGATTTGATAATATAATTCACAACGTTTAAACGGTGATTGCGCGTTCGTGGGCGGAAATCGGTTCGTGTGTGTTAAAACAATAGGCGGTTTTTAAGGTAACTACCGGGCCCCCCTTAGACTCTACGTTGACAGGGAAAGAGATGCAATAAGGATGGTGGGGACGCAGGTTAACCGACGGGAAATCTATTGGATATTTGATTGCGAAATTGACGAAGGAAATGGTACCAAGGTACTTGCAAGACGTTCAGAAAACGTTCGTGTGGGTCCTTCACATCAAAGCAGGTTTGGCGTTAAGATTGAGTAAGAATTGTCGACGTTGGCACGTTATTGTTAAAATATCTTCTATCGTTGTCCGGGGTTATTTATGTAGGCGGATTCTTCACGGATGATGAAGAAAATCATATAGCCTGTTTATTTTGCCTACTTATTCGATTCGTATGCGTGGTAGCATGGTTCGCGTTCGGATTGACAAAAGGTGGTGAAGGGTAGCACATAATGGTGAGAAACGGGTTTCTACCGCTGTAGGGAAATCAACGCAGAAGGCGTCCTCATGTACGATGAAGTGTGTTACTTCGCCTGGAATTCGAGTCGATCGATGCAAGTCGTATGCGTCGTAGCATGGTTGGCATTCGGATTGACATAAAGCGGTCGAGGATAGAATGTGATTGTTAGAAAAAGGCTTCTGTTGCTGTGAGCTGATTATGGGAGACGGATTCCTACGGAAGATGAAGGGATAAATATCACCTGACTTTCGTGTCTACCGCATATAAGTATTCCATTAATGGTTTAAGGAACTATGGAGAAGTGCATCTTCACCAAATGATAATTTATATAAAACATAATATTTATGGAGCTACTTTTTTTATTATTTAAAGCCCATGTATATTGTGACGGATAAAACGCTTTCAATATGTATTATCCTACAAATAATCATTTGTAACTAAAATAGCCCTCGGTATGGATTGATTGAAACAGTCGCATTCGATTTAATTCGATTTTTTTAACCGGCCACATAAAATAGAGGTTTAAGCTAAAATGTTGGATTTCATTATTTCAATAAGATTAACGCTATTTTTAAACGATTTGAATCAATTATTTTTTAGTGTTTTAGTGCGGACATTAATGAAGCGCACATATTATTAGGGTTATATGTTGTTGCGCGGAGATGGCAGGACGTGAAAGCCTATTGTTTAATGCAAAATTAGCCGAACAGGCCGAGCGATTTGAAGGTATACCAGTTTTCCTTAATATTATGATCAGAAATGATTGGATACATGGATTCAATTGTAAAATTGAGTATTGTACTCACACCCGAAGAACGAAACCTATTATCAATATCGTATAAGAGCTTTATGAGCGCAAAAAGATTTGCATGGAGATGCGTCGTTGCTGCGGCTGATGAGGCAGAGAGGAAGGGTGCTCCAGAATTTGCATGTTATAGTAACTTCCGTAAACAGTTAGAGGAGGAAATGCGACAACTGGCCCATAAAATTATCCACTATGTTGATACTTATTTATTGAAAGATGATCTAGAACTCGAATCCAAAGCATTTTACCATAAACTGTAAGTAGTTTTGTGTTAAATAATTTTTTTTAAGGAAGGGGGATTACTTCAGGTATCTTGCCGAAATAGAAACCGGAAATGACAGAAGAGATTGTTCAGAACATAGTCTCGGCTCGTATAAAGATGCATTTGAAATTGTTTCCGGCATCTTTCCTCCAACACACCCACTTCGTCTAGGAATTGCCTTAAACTTTTCTGTTTTTTATTACGAAATTCTCAATTCCGCCGACAGGGCCTGCAAACTGGCGAAAGCTGCTTTCGACGACGCAATTGCAGAACTAGATAACATTTCTGAAGAAAATTACAAGGACACTACGCTTGTTATGCAGCTTATTCGCGATAATCTTACATTATGGACGACAGATATGGATACTTCAACGAAAGATGATCCGGATCGCCCCGTATGCCAATAAAGTTTGAAAGTTGTTTTCCGTTAATGAAGATATAGTTGTACATTTTGTTCTGATAAACTCTACGTACATATAATTCCATTAAATCGAAATTCGGAAAACATTTTCTTTCTGCTTCAAGATTCTCATTCGAACCACCTATTACAAATAACAGTTTAAAAGACCAATTTAAAATAGCTTAGTGCGATAAAACTATTTGTCAAAAGGAATTTTTATACTTAAAATTTGAGTATGAAATCAAAATAAACGTCAGCATCGATTAATGTGTCAGTGTTTCGTTGTTTCCCTGTGGGTTGTTTTTTGTAGACGAAATATCTTCCTATTAAATTAGAAATAATGTATTGTTAAAACTTCCAATAGAATTCCAATCGTTTTGTAGTAGTTGGTTTTTAGTCTAGAATAATGGGGTTTGTTTTAATGATACTGGAGCGCGAAGAAATAAGGACTTTATCTATCCCCGGGCCACGTCCAGCGTTTCTGCCCAGAGAGATCGGGACCCAGACCGCGTAAGTCACCTCGCTTACCCGTACCCGTTTATTACGCGTGTCCTAGACCATCCGATTTTATTGTTGTTAAAGTACGCATAGGTGCCAAGGAAGTAGACGGTCTTATTGACTCGGGGTCCAGCTTGTCCCTATGCTCCATCGCTGTCGCAGCTTTAGCCAGCGGCAGACACGCGAGCCGCATCAGCCTCCAAGGGTATACCGGGGCTCCACAGAAGAGTTCCGAAATCGCCACGATTAACTTCGTGCATGAAGGAGGGCGGTACACGTGGGATTTCGTAGTGACGCCAAACCTAAATGTCGACTTAATCTTAGGGCTAGACTACCTCGAGAGGGAAGCCTCCCTTTTAAACTTTAAGACACGGCGAATCATTTTCAACCAACCGAGTAAACTCCGAACCCATCAAGATCACAGGAGCCCCCGAAGAGGTCCAGACCCTCGTCGATAAGTATAGGGATACGTTCGCGCTCTCTACCGCCGAACTGGGGCGCGCCCACGAGTTCCGGTGTGATATCCCCACCACCGGGGAACCGTTCCGACATACGTACCGGTCGATAGCCTATACCCTGCAAGAGGAATTCCAGCGCCAGGTCAAGGAGATGCTGCTCGCGGGGGTCATACAACCTAGCGTAAGTCCCTACGCGAGCCAGGTATTGTTTCAGCGAAAAGGCGACGGAACCTGACGGAGTCCACGGAACCGATGGTACAGTCCGAGGAGGAAAGCCTCACTCTGTTGCCCGACGTCCTAATGGACCGCTTGCAGAGCGAATCAGTCAAGGAACTGGGCGGACACTCAAATCCGGTCAAATTGAAGAACGGTGAGCTCCAGAGGCGGGGAGATTTATTCTACCGAAAATACAAGTTCAAGGACCAGCTCGGGGAGCAGATCTACGTGCCTCCGACCGTGCGAAGGGCGGTACTACACACGATGCACGACCAAAACGGGCACTACGACCTCGCTAGGACGCACGACGCTATCCGTCAACGCTTCTTTTGGCCCGGGTACCTTCTAGACGCGACGAATTATGTTAGAGAATGCCGCAGATGCCAGGCTACTGCGATCCGAACCGATAAGATACCTATCTGCCCCCTCGAACCACGAGAGCCAAACGAATTTGTAGAATGGGACATCACGGGACCGCTGACGGACCCTGGCGGCACAAAATGGTATATCGTTACGATGCTAGACCTTTTTACAAAATGGGTCGAGGCAAAGAGCACCACGGACACGTGCGGAGCCCAGCTAGCCCGCATACTGCGGGACGAATGGTTTTTCCGATACGGAGCCCCCAAACAACTACACAACGACAGGGGGGCTAACGTGAACGCGCCGCAGATACAAGATCTCTGCCACCGGTTCGGAGTCCTCCACACGACGACAACCCCATACCACCCCGAAGGGAATGGGGGGGGGGGTCGAGAGGTTCCATCGAACGATTAAGGGAAGAATCAAAACGATCTGCGAAGACGGGTCGACTAACTGGCGGGAGAGGCTAGGTGAAGCGCTCTGGGCCTACCGGACCACCCGACACAGCACTACACGCCATAGTGCGTTCGAGGTCCACCTGGGACGAAAACCGTGGCATGGGATCGACCGAGGAATCCAGAGGGCGGAAGAGCGATCGCTGGGGGAAGGCTTGCGCAGGACCAGCGCCGTCCCGGAGGCCCGGGCCAATGCGCAGCAGCGTATACAAAGCCGAGCACAAAAACTCCGCGAGCTCAGCAGCCGCCGACGCCGAGGGAAGGAGCGACACCGGGGCCAGTGGGTCCTGGTCATAAATCGCGCACGCACTAGGAAACTCGACGATCGGTGGATAGGACCCTTCAAGGTCATCGACACCCCGAGACCCGAAACTGTCGTCGTGGAATTCGACAACGGTACACTTCAAACGCTCCATCGAAATGACGTGACGGTTTTCAACGGGCGACCGGGACGAAGGAAGCGAAAAACCACCAAAACCCTTCGATTTGCGGATTACGCGGAAATGTCGTCCTCAGGGGACGAGAGCGACATCGAGAGCGAGGGGGGAGGGGTATAGTTTTAGGGGCGAGGTGGGTGCCCCAGACATAGATAAATAACACCATTAATAATAATAATAAATAAAGCAGCAGCCAAACATAAATAATTGTATTGCATATATGTATAACGCACACTTTCCCCTACAGGACAAGTCAACACCGTCATGGTCGAAGCCGGGGGAGTTCGGGAACCCTCCGTGGCAGAAGACGCCGACGAAGCATGAGCGGCGAGGAGAGAAGGGGGGCCCGTCGAAGGGGGCCGTCGAAGGGTGGTGTAGACGAAATATCTTCCTATTAAATTAGAAATAATGTATTGTTAAAACTTCCAATAAAATTCCAATCGTTTTGTAGTAGTTGGTTTTTGGTCTAGAATAATGGGGTTTTGTTTTAATGATACTGGAGCGCGAAGAAATAAGGACTTTATCTATCCCCGTGCCGCGTACAGGTTCTGCCGACGTTTTCCTCTGTATTTTTATATCAAGATCATGTCGCAATCTCCGGTTCGAAATTATAGAAAGATCCAGCTAAGAAGAGCCGTCTCGTGTACGAGTGTGACTCGGAACCGTCAACCGCCCCCTTCCTCTACTGTCGTAAAAGACGACGACAGTACACCGTCTACTCTGGAACAACTCTGCGAGGTCGTTTCTCAACTGGCAGTTTCAGTGTCAGCAATGCAGAACGATAGGCAGAACCGGACCCAGTTCCCCGTTATGCCCTCTTCGGCTGAGGAGAATGAGCCGACGACGCCCTTCCCCCGTATTTCCCCTCGACAATTCCCTAATGAGCCAGAGACCATCCGACCCTCTGCCACTCCCGTTGTTCCTTAATACCCTGCGATAAAACTATTTGTCAAAAGGAATTTTTATACTTAAAATTTGAGTATGAAATCAAAAGAAACGTCAGCATCGATTAATGTGTCAGTGTTTCGTTGTTTCCCTGTGGGTACCCTGCGTCGATTCCGATGTCCAAAGGGTAAGATTGTCCCGAATCAATTGCATAATCAATGTCGAATCTTTGTAGTTTTCTTCAGTTATACTTCCGATGTCGATAATTGCTTCATCAAAAGAGAACTTAGCAAGATTGCAGGCCCTCGTTTGCTTTTCGAGGATTTCGTAAAAGAAGACAGAATAGTTAAGCGCGATGCCTAGTCTTAAAGGATGCACCGCTGGCAAAAACTGAGATGCTATTTTAGATGCCTCCTCATATGCTTTTTGACTATGTTCGGTAGCTATACCTTTGGCAGTCCCAACATTTATTTCGGCAAGGTACCTAAAGTAATCCGCTTTACTTTTGCGATCGTGGATAAAAGACTATCTTACAGCTTTAAATAAAATGCCTTGGACTCGTTGTCATTTGCGTTGACCATTAAAGTTTCATCAAGTAGCCTAATAACCCCGTGGGCGACATCACTCATTTCACCCTCAATAAGTGATTTGAATTTTTCAACCATTGCTCTCTCTGAATTTTGAAAGGAATCCGGCAAAGCAAGTGCGTTAGAAATTGTTCGCCACGCAATACGTTTTGAGCCCATGACATTTTTGTAACCAACTGATAAAAGTGATCGTTCTTCAATAGTAAGAGGAACGTTAAGAAGAGCTATCGACTCAACGTATAAAACCATGTCTAGAGAATAGAATGTTAGATTTGTGTCGTAAAAAACCCTCAAATCTTTCAACTTGTTCGGCTAACTTTGCGTTATATAATAATGCTGATCGGTCCATTACACGAAATAATATGCAAAAGTTGAAAAGAAACGTAATTTAACGTGGGTTAAAACAACGCAATAATACTTATAATACATATTATTTATTAGCTTGCATGTTTCTTCGTTCCAGAGAATTAAAGAGGACAATGCGAGGGGTTTCAACTCGAAACAATATCCATCACCAGAGCAAGTGAAACAGGAAGTAAAAGACAATTTTCACATCTAATACTTGTTATACTGCCTCTTTTAACTGCTGCAAGTTTTGGTCCTCGTTATCTCAATAAAGCCACTAAAATTATTAATTATGATTCCACTCTGAATCCAAAAGCTTTTTTTGCGGAATGGCAATCTTCTATATAGGCGAAAATTACTATCTGGTTCATTGTTTTGTTAAAAAATGGGAGATTGAGGCGGTTTTCAAAGCCGACATGAAGTCAAATACGACTCCCTTGAATTCTTTTCCTCCACAATCGTTCAATTGTTGAAGAGTGCTGCAAAATGTGTTTAAGTCTTCAAGGATAATCCTATTTTGTTTATAAGCAAACGGAAACAAGAACGAATTTCTAGATCAAGTTATTTTTGGTCCAGAGGAATCTTAGAAAAAGGAATGTATGAATAACAATGGAAATAATACAAAAGCTGAATGGCAATAAATCCTATTTCACCGCGGATATGAGCCTGTCCAGCCAGCTAAAGTAGAGATCTTGAGGACCGCAAACATTTAGGAGTCAACGGATACATGGACAGGCATATTCGAACTCGGATTATCCGAATTAACTTGAGGCACTATATAATATTTGGCAAACCTGTAGATGATTAATTAATCCTTAGCTTAACTTCTACCTAGGAAACCACGAAATATATTTGAATTAGAATAAGCCCTTTTCAATACAACCGCCCCAGCTGTCCGACTCCATAAACCCTGTCAGTTGGTATTTGTTTGGGAAAATCCAAGCACTTCCCAATCCTTAAGCCCTTTTCATATTGGGGCGTATATTTAATAAAGCGTAAGATAAAATCGACTTTTACCAATTCAACTGTAAATGAAATGTTTGAAAGCACGCGGTCGCACAATAAAGGGAAAAGTTATGTCTCACAAGTGAATTCGCAAAGCGTAGATATTTATGCGATGGTTTACTGATTTAAAATAAAAACATCATTTCAATGAAAATAACTGAACAATATAAAATAATAATAATATTAATTGTATCCTATTAATGACTTTGTTTATCTTGGTGAAATCGTATGTATTAGAGGTTATGCATACTTTCGAAATTCTTCACAATTGTAAAATGTTTGGAATTAATTTGGATAATTTCGAGAGTATTGAATTATCAAACTCTCAATATGTTTTTACAAGTCCTCGGTCGTTGCGGGCCTGCCATCGACTTTGCATTAAAGTATTTATTGCTCATTTTCGCTTATACATTTAAGCCAGTGGATCTCATTTACAAAGATATCAATCTCTTCGAAACCATGTATCCACACCGATCATCGTCTGAAGTCAATATTCTATATATTGAACACGAAAATGGCAGGCAAGGTAAGTGTAATTATGCACTATGACGCCGATTTAGATAAAGTAAACCTCTGTAAGCAGGAACGTGCAATGATTATCGAAAAGGAACTATTGAATGGATCCCCAATGAATTCTTTAACTGTTGTCGGAGAGTCGTTGTTAAAACGAAGTATGGACGGGTACGTCCTACACTTTTTACCACGACGATTCAAACATATGTAAGACGTGGCCTAAGAAATATTATTGGCCCCTTTTCGGGATCTAACAAATCTGATCTTTCAATTATTCCGTTATTTGAGAGCTGACGCATATACTTCGACTGTATTGGCTGTTAACGCAATGGTGATATTTTGCCCCAAACGGCTGGTAATTCCTCGCTTTGTTTTCCCCAAATCCAAGCGCTCAAACGTTAAAAAAATGTACACTTTTTTCTTTCCAAAGAAAGGTTTTCAAATGAATATCACTTTTTAGGCATATGTATAAAATTATGGCAGATGCATGAGTTGATATACCATTAGAGCTTTAGGCGAAAATTCGACAGGTAATCGGACGGGTAATCATTTGAATTAAATCTAACGGTGGAATAATGGGAGGTGTCGCTGGTAGAGCTTATCGCCGTTTTTTGATGTTAAACGCGGTTGCGGTTCTGAATTATGTGACGAGGGATTTTTTTGCCTAGATCTCGATGGACCAGGTAACCGCCAACACCATAGTATAGGAAACCGAAAAATAGAAATTTGGCGATCTGATATTGGACCATTTTTCGTTTGGCATTAAAACCGCAGAGATGCTACCTCAATAAAACAAGGGTCATAACACACAGTCCGGTAATACATTTATAGCTTGTAAATCACGCACAGGAAAAACACAACAATTCCAAAAATCAAATAATTATTTAGCATTTATGGTTACATTTTTCACACGATTCAAAAAACTGTTAGCACTGACGCTTAATTGATAATTTTACTTCTTCGAATGTAAGGTTAAATAAAAACCGAAACGTAATTGGGTTTTTTTTAATAGGGTAACCGTTTTTAATCAAAAGAAACCAGGGACAAAAGGCAAGCAAAAAAATGCGGTACGTCGAATCAACAACTCTTATCTCGCATCAATATTATGATATCATCTCAGACTTATAATTTTACCACATGTTTTGCACCCAAACGTAAACATTAGTCTGCCTTTGCGGTTTGGTTGTCGGCGTCCCCAAAAGAATAATTCCGAGTTAAATATAACCCTAATTAATATGGTGCCTTATTGATGATAAGATAACATTACTAGACAGGCATATTCCTATTTACTAGTGCGTTGACTATCGGGCGACGCTGGAACACGAACAGCGAGTTTGGGAACGAAAACGGGACATGGATGCCCAAAAACAGTTCGTTTTCTGTAAAACATTTTTTAGTCATTTACAAAATAAACGTATGAATAGCTCTGCTGCTAATAATAGGTCTAACAAAGAGGAGCAATTGTCCCCGCAGGCCCCATCGATCGCGTCGCCTTGGCAACGAACACAAAGGCCCGTATCCACGAGTCGTCTTCGCGCAACCCACCAAGCGTCATCGGTAGCTAGGACAACTGATTCAGCGGCGGTAAATTCGAGGCAGCTGAATAATTACACCTGTTATTAGGCATTGTCTGATTCTGAGACGCCCCAAAAAATGGTCACAGCTCTCTTGGATCGCCGAAATCGTGAACTCAAACAACAGATACGCATTCAGGCGTAAGTTGGCGTTCTATTTGGGACGTGTAGGCGATGCCGGAAATGTTATAATTATTAATTTCTTGCAGACTGGCAAGAGCTGAGGAGGACAGACGAAGCGCCCTTCTGGAGTCGATTCGAAAGAAGGAGAAACACGTGGAACAGGTTGTGGAAGACCGAGAGCGCCAGGTGCTCGAGGTAAGTAGTAGAGCAATCTCTGTTCAACCATTGCATATTGATTAATCTTTAAACGCAGTGTAGACCATCGCGGCCTTAAAAATAACAGTATAACAACATGACATTAGTCCGTCCGGAGAAGATAAATCTTAATGCACCTCATTGATTGCAAAGTTATAGTCGATGTGTGGAAAGCACCAAATGACGTGCTATTTCGGTAGGTTCTTCAGATTTTGTGCCATGATAGAAACAACTAATTTAAACAAGGGATTACATAAAAAAGAGATGGGGAGATTTAACGGGAACTAACAAGAGCCCGAGACCGCCTCAGAGGCCACTCGTTGAACTCGGGCAGGCTAAAATCCGGATGATGCAGGAGCCCTTTTCGATCACCACCCGACAGCCTCAAATTTACTGCATCCCAGACACACGGCGCTAGGCAAGCACATTATCCATGTATATTATATTAGTGGTGGATTAGGTAATTATAAAACAATTATCACGTCCTCTCTTTTTGACAGTCCCGTCAGCTGGCTCAACAGGCAGCCCTCTTGAGAGAAGAGATTCGCGAAATGTACCAACTGGATTCCTTTGAAAAAATCCTCCAGAATGCGCAAATACGAGAGAGGATGGGTTTCTGAACCGTTGGGAAACATTGCCAGACAAATCAATAGGCGAATATCCATGCGTTGTAATCCAATCAAATTGCTAAAGAATCTTCTTCAAATATATATATTTCATGCAGCAATACTATATTCATATTTAAAAAACCAAAAGGTTTGCTTAGATAGGGTCAATGATTGTCAGAATCGCCACATCCATTACGCAGTAAGGACATGATCGATTGTGAAATCGTGCTGCTCGTGGTATACCGACTCCAATAACTGTTCACTGAAAGCTAGAGCAAGAGTCTGGAAAGGCTTTCTCTCGACGTCCTTTGAGTAGTAATATTGCAGGCCCGACATATATCGATCGTAGTATCCCTTGCCTCGACCCAGACGGTGGCCAGCTGCCGAGAAGGCCATGCCCGGCACTATCACGAGATTGACAACTACGAACAGGGAGGGAAATACATGGCCCCATGGGAATGAAAATAAAAATCGACGTAATAATAAGTCCTACTTTAAACATTAAAGTAGCTGTATCGTATATGATGATAAACTGACCATGTTCGATGCCATGGTCTTCATCGACTCCAGTTTCCCGGAGAGGCGGCTCTCGTATACCATATTGATTAAGTGGCCAAGAAATTAATTCCTCGAGGCTGAACACTCGTCGCATCCGCATGCTGCCGAGCAACGGCGTCAGGGAGCATCGGTCGGTGATACTGCATATCGGCGGAATCAGCTGCGGAATGAGGACGGTTTTACCGCAGTGGAATGCGTGGCGAATCAGCGCGCTCGTGTCTGGCTCATCTCCGAAGCTGCAATAGGCTGCCAGACATTTAGACGAGACGTAAGCATCGTGAGCAATAACCTTCAATAAAAACGCGTTTGACGTTGTAATCCATAAAACATCGGTTTGCCTGATCTTTTTAACACTTAATTGGTGTTACTTACATGTAATAACCGAACTACCACACATGGATACAAACCAGGAAAAATGACTTGGGAGAATAATGGAGACGTCCACAAGTGGAACATTGTTGTCTATTTATAAAGGATTGAGGCCAGTAATGGCTAATGAAAGAGAGTATGCCCAATTGGCCAATGAGAACGTGATTGCAATATATTGAATTGAAAACGCAGTGTGTGCTGGTGAACCAAGGGATTGTTTGCTGAATCATCGAAAATAATGTTTTGATCAGGGAATGGGAGAGGTTGGCTTCGGGAAAATATGTTTAACATGTTCTCTTCGTTCCCAAAATGCTCAGGATGGTTTATTTTGTGGGAACCGGGAGCCCTCTGGTGTGTGTCCTTATTGAATTCACATATAAGATTCATTGTCATTACATTATTCATCATGTGTATAATTATGAAATGCGTATGTCTATGACATTATGCGTGATTGACGCGTGTTGCTGGGCCTCAAAAGAAGAAGGAAATCGCGTAGACTGATGTCCACAAGAAATCTCCCCAAAATCCTGGCCGTTAACGAAATGGTGTAGAAATAACCTCCGCACTTTCTGAAATAACGCCTCCGATTTCTCCAGTTTTAAGGCATCTGGAATGGCCCGGAGGATGCGTTTCATTGACTTACGGAGTTGTGCCTTGTCCTAAAAATGGAAAAGACAGACAAATCTTCCAGATTGCAATAATCACGATCAAAGAGCTTTTGTGAACAGCAAACCCTTGCTGTGATGCACTAAACCCGCAATTATATGATTTGCGTCCTTCGGCGTTCATTTACTGCTCCTACCTTGCAATTACCCAATAACTGCTTTTTATCGACGATTAAATGCGGAAATTCTCGACTGGGATAACGAAACGAACAAGGTACGCTACTTTTATCAATTCAAGTAACAAAAACGATTGACACACGCCACCCCATAATTCACCATTCAGCAAGTTGATAAATTTAATGACGAAAAAATGGATTTCGCTTCTTCTTTCTCGTCAATATTCCAGCTGGATTCGGTGGTCTTGTGAAGTTCAAACTGCAACCAATACTGGCTTTTGTTTAAAATAGCGGCTGCAATGAGGTGTCGAGACTGAGATGGACGCACACGTAATGTTGAAGTCACGAAGCGGTCACTTAATCCACCTCTTTGGTGACACTGGGTGCACCAGCTGTTCAATATTCCGAAGCCTTCATTGAATCACCACTGCTCGTCCTCTAGCATGAGATGGAAGGGCTTCAAATGCAGGTCGATGCTTGGAAGAATGAGTAGAGGTTACGCGGAGAGTTTGCTCCCTTCGTGGAATACACAACCGTCCCAACGAGCACCCGCAAACGCTGAGGCCTTGTGCGGACGGCTGCAATTTCAAATAGTCCGCTCTCGAAGAGTACAGTTCACACGCCCATAGATATCGACGGTTTTTTCTCTCAAAACAATAGTGGATTATCGATTTCGTTCTCTTTATGGTGAAAGATTTTTTTGGAATTCACTCTTCGGTCAATGAAACACCAGGCAGAAGACGTTGTTACCTTTTCAACCCCAGCGGGCAGATAATAGATGTGGGTGAGTTGGTAGCATTTTGATTGCCCAAAAAACAACAGATTTAGTGTTTGCAAGCGAAGCAAAAGACTCCCGGGTGACCGTGTCAACCTAAAGCAAAGGATAACCACACTAAAAGAATATTCTTGTTGTAGGAGCCTTTTAAACCCATGGTTTCGTTTACTATCACATGATACATGCTTAGGGAGTCCTCAGCCAATGGCATTGCAGTTCGTAACATGCTGCTACATAATTGGCTGTAATCCGGCCAATAATAATCAGCCGTTATACGAGTAGCGGTTGCAGGTATTCTGGCCAAAAACTGTCCTACTAACCCCCACCCCCAAAAAAAGAACAAATCCATTCTCAGCACAATAAATGCCCTTCGCAACGCAAACAAAGAACTTATCCCTCAATGACCGCCATGGCAACATTTATGATAGCCAGCCAAAGCAAGCGGTTGCGCCTCTGAGGAAACTGAGACCCAAAATATTTTTTTTATTTACAAAAATCTAGAAAATCGTTTAACGTCGACCTCCGTTGCGGGGTGCGCGAATTCGTCGCACTCTGCTGCACCTCCTTTGACAGGGATTGCCTCCTCCTTTTCTTCCCCGTCGTCTTCTTCTTCTTCTTCTTCGTCGTCGTCGTCATCTTTTTCTCCGCTTCACTAAGAAATTGATTACGGGATGTGTGGGGGGGGACTATTTGCTTACCTCGGGGTTGAAAAACTTCCGCGGGGGGTTGGGGTTCCACAGGTGTGTCGGTGCATCGGTTTTCTGGAACAGGGGGCATTAATTGGACCATAAACGAATGGCGACCTACGATTCTGGAAGCGCTTTTGACAACTTTGTCTTACTGCAGGTTCGAGCACCACAAAATCGACAGGTGAAAATCTATCCCGATCAGTAAAAAAGACACGCGGATCCGTATACCTGGAGTATTTGGTCCCTGGTTTCAGTGCTATTGGCGGATTTCTTCACACCCTTGACCTGGAGCGAACGATCTTGATTGGTCAAGCTCCGAAAGCAACCGCTACAAACGTCGGAGCAGCAGTTGGGACCTAGATGGGCGTAACTAAGTCTATACGCACAGACTTACGCATTTGAAGCAGGGAACGGTGACTCAGGTAACTTTGTGTCGAAAGAAGAAGAAGAAGACTCGGGTTAGACGGAGCGGGAAGAGAGGGAAGGAGAAAGTGGGGGCAAAATTATGAAGGGGAGGAGGCTTATCCTTTCACCAAAGACGAAGACTCTGGCAAGGCGAAGGTGGAGAGAGGGGGGAAGGGCAGAGGAAGAAGGAAAAAAAAGAAATTGCGGGTGAAATAGTGAGAGGAAGGAGGAAAGAGCTGATTTATCGTTTCGCAAGAAAAAGAGGGGAGAGAATGGTAAGAGAGGTCACTTACTGATTGTACAATTGGTCCAATGGAGTTCCTTTAAATAACGATTTTCGCGAAATGCATAATTGTCTAGTTTTCTTGTTGAATGCCTCAACGTCCATCGTGAAATATTGGCAAATCAATGCGCAACGAATCAAGCAACGCAGAGTGGACAAGCTGCCGCAAAATGCAAACTACAAGAACTCGTGATTTATGGGGGAAAAAATGGGTGAGACAATTATTTCCTCAACGCAAAAAGAATGAAAGGTAATTCGGCCACGCAAATCTTCTAAATCAGAACACGCCGTTTCGATTGCGCAAACAATAATTAGGTAAATTAAAAAAAGAAGGAAAGTAGAGAGTCAGAGGACAAATGGCGTGAGATAGGAAGGGGGGAGTGCGGAGGGTCGGCGCACCAATCAGCGGACGATTTGGCTCAACTTGGCGATGCTTTCGTCGGTGCGCGCATGGTCGTAGGACGGATGACTGCGTTGGTAGAGTCTCAGGAGGTCCTGGTAGACGGAGGCCTTGAAGGCGGCCCCCTGCTCGATAACTCGATTCACCACAGCCTGCAAAAACATCATCAACAATGTATAAAGCGGAGTACGCGTTTTCTTGGCACCAATCGTATGCTTTTTCCAAGACCGCGTCTGATTGGCTCAAACTTGGTGGAGGGCCTTATTGTGAAAAGAATCAACTGAATTGCTGTCTACTTTAGCACTCTCCAAGATTCGTACATCAGCTGAAACTGTCGCAGAAGAAACGTCGATAGACGCCCTTGATTTCGATCGATTGCATGCGCAAATGATGAATGAATGCGGTGTTTCAACGGACCATCAGCCCCACCCCCCTCATTATATGCATCCGTTTTTGTGTTAATATTATGATTATTCCCGGCTTTGGATTGGCCATCACATCTGCGCCGATAGGAAAACAGGAAACGCCCCACATTATACTTGTTCTGCCCCTCTGTCAATTCGGTCACCACATGAGTCTGGTCAGTCAGCAATGCGACTGTTGCAAATTGAACGGATCGAGTTATGTTGCTGGACTTTCAGTCTTATTCGCAGATATTCTTCTGTCACCGATCACTGATCCTGCGTAGCTCTTAATCTTTGTCGGGGGCTGGGGTGGGATCTTCTCCTGCGAGAGAATGAACTGGCGGCCTCCTGGATTTCGCGAACCGTGGTCACCGAAGAGCAGCGATCCGAGACCAAGTCGGGGCACATTTTTATCCACTTCGACTGCGCGTCGTGTCAGTTTTATCCCGTCGCTGCGACAGCGTCAACCTTGGAACGGTGACGGCGAAATTGTTGGTAATTGCTCTACGTTGGGTGGTCTGGGTCAACAGGTGGAGGTTTAGTGGACTGGAGACTCGTCCGTGCGACATGGCGGACCAATTGGGCTCAACCCGAATAACCAATTGGCTGCAGGCTGAGACTTGGGGGGGGGGGGGTGTTAAAAAAAGTGTCGAACCTCAGGGGTCAGGAAAAATAGTTCGTAGAGCTGCTTCACTCTGATGAGGTCAGATTCGTGATTCTCCGCGGACATAGCCAATGCCTGCTGCAATTTGTAGATGTTTCGGCACCTGAAGAAGAAAAAAGAGAGATGTGGTCTGTCCATCATTGGCGGTGGGAGGAGGGGGCTTGCCTAGGGTGGGACTGACATTTTACGATTTCCGTTGGTATTCATCCGTTTGATGTTGGGTATCAGGCGAAGGAAGATTTGTGATATGAAGTCGCCCAGACCATCGAAGATAAAACTGCGAAACAAACAATAAAAACCGTTTGTGACTGTTAAAGCCAATCATACTGTTCCCCTGGTCTTCGATTTGCTTTTTTTACTCGCCGAGATAACACCTTTCATTAATTATTACCCATACACCTACGCGGTAATCAAACGTCAGCGCCGGCACCTCATTGGTCACGGTGTAACCGACAGACTTTATTGACCCACTTGCCCAAACAGTGGATTTGGTGAAACCCATTTGGCCAAACAATTTCGGTTTTCGCTTGAATAAATCGACTATTTTGCTGTCTTCTGACTGGTGAGGTTGCATGCTCTCACATTCTTCATGGGATTAATTTCTCCACGTGTCATAACTCTTCAACACGGGAAACCCCACTCACAAAGCTCGGTTGCTCAGAGGCCGACTGTTCTAATTTATTTTTAAAAAACGCCACGTGACGAAATTCACGAAACCTCCGCTCACCGCAGCTCGTGGGGACAGAAGGAGTGCACCAGGACCTCGTGAAGCTGGTCCCAGTAGACGAGACAGCTGGTGATGGGCGGGTCGACATCCACCTCGTCAACGGGGCACCAGAAGGCCGAGGTAGTCGCCAGATTGCCCAGCATGTTGTAGGCCTGCACGCGGACGTCCAGGTAGACGGTGAGAATGCAGGCGTCCGAGAGGGAGGAGAGTTCTTCGGCGACGGCGGTGAAAGGAGCCATTCGCAGACCGCCGGCGCTAATTCCCACAATTCCTCCACCCTGCAGCCAGTCCAGCCAGTTCTGCACACAGCGCTCCAACCAGTGCTAAAAGAGAAGAGAGGATGGGGCAAACAGATCGATTGATGGTCATCTGCGAACCCCTCCATCGCTGTCGACCTCGCCTCCGCTGAACATCCGAATACCAATAACGACCTTGAGATGAGTCGTGTGTCCAACTAGAATAGATTAACGGTTCCGGAATGGAGCCCGAGAACGTGGCCATGTTCAGGTCGTCGTCGACGATTTCTCGATTAATGTCAATGATGCAGAGGAGTCAACGATTGCTCTCAACTCAACTGAAACCCGAGTTGAGGAATGCGGGTGGTCTGCCTTCGGCGTGGTTTGGTTGCCGGTTTCTAAATTCTGTGGAGTGACTAACCCGATTTAACTTGTTTGCTGTGAATATGCGGAGGAGCATCGATTATTATTGAGTCCTCCCCTCTCCAGGCCTGATCTGTTTTTTCTACCCAATTTTTTAATTTATTTGCAATTCTCAAATTCCCACATCTCACTCTTTCTTAAACAGAAAATTTCGACTGATTTGCTCGATTTAGGTGTTTTTGTTTGTGTGTGTGTGCGTGTGTTTTGTACCGCGCACCTCTTGAGCGTGTGGGTTGGTGTGTGCGTGTATGCTAAGTCTGCATCTATAATTGTGCACATCCGAATTTGCACACGCTCACATACCCCAGCGACTGGGCCCCTCATGGCAATGTGCTCGACAGGCCAACTGCTCTTTGACCCCGAATGCGTTTTTCGCTGCTTTTGTTGTCCGTTCTCCTCTCTGGACCAATTACGGGATAACCAATGGATTGGTTCTTAGGAACGAGGTGCTGGCGTCGAGGCCATCAGAAACCAGACGCTGATTGGGTTAAAATCTCCAGTTTTGGTCTACACTGGAGATCCTGGCCTGCTTTTTGCGGCGCCAATCTCCCACGAGAGTATGAACCTGCTGCTCGGTGTGGACTACGCGTCAACGGCGATCGAAGTCGTAGGCGGAGCAGATTGGGCCCCAGCCGCGCACACCGTAGACAGACTGAAGGGCCAGTTGCTAAACACCGGTTCGACGATACTGGCCCACATTTTAAGTTGCTCGCCGGTCCAACAGCGCCAACCTGGGACCTGAGGTGGGGGGATTGTTTCAGGGTCGCCTGGTGATATCGCCTTCCTGGTGATATCGACACGTAAACCAACAAGCAACGTTTCGAAGCAGTCGGGTTGGAGATAAACAAAACGACTCTCTACGTGCTCCGACCACCCAGACGTCCATCCACGTCAACACGCGAACAGGTCGAGTATGCCCAGGTTCCAAACATCCACCCGTCCCCAAATTGTCAGGCGTGATGAGTGTGCCGGCGCGGCCAGATGCGTCGAAAACGAGAAGCCACCAGTCCTGCTAACAACGCCGACGACGACAGCTGCGGTCGTTTGGCCACATTTCACACCGACTAGACACCACGGAGCTTTCGTGATCGTGGCCCTCAATTCTCCCACCTACTGGTTGATCAAGCGAGTTACCTTGAAAATAAGTGAGGGTCCGCTCTCCAATTTACCGACGACCCAAAATGACCCCTACAGAGGGGGGCCCTCTTTCCGCTAAAAATTGGCTGGGATAGTGGGTGGGAATCAAGAGTTAAGGTTGGATTCGTTGTGCAAACACGGTGAAACTGTCACCCTTTCCACGCCTACATTCCACGTATTTGGATGAGACGAGGCCATCTTTAAGCACAGGAAAGGGTTGAGCGCGTATGAAGTAGGTCGAAATAGCTCCTCACAACTCACAATTGACTCATGGAGACGCCCCATGCTCTTGACGGTCAGCATGTTGACGGTGGGGAGACAGAGGTCTGCTGAACTGCCAACTTCATCGCGGATCATGTGCAACAGCTGATCCATCTCCTCGACAGCCAATCGCGTGGCTTCGCGTTCGTGCAGAATCTGTAGTGAAGGGCAAACAAAAAATCTACAGGGTCATCAAACACCCATCTGAATGGGTACATAAGCAAAACAAATGGCCGTGGTTGGGCATTGGAATATGTTTAGAAGCTTTTAAAATTCCTCTCGTGCGTTTTTGGTCTGGTGGTGTGACTGGGTCATTGAGCCCCAATTTTGACAATATTTCCTCGAAAATTTCCCCAAAACAATTCACTGAATCTACCAGCGTAAACGCGGGGAAAATTGCCAGAAGATCATTCAAAAATAGAAGTCCTTCTACCAACTCCTTTAGGAAAATTCGCCATGGGATTGCAGGTAGGTCATGTTGTGGTGAACCCCGCGCAATTGATGAGCGTTGATCTTCTTCAATGGTTTCCTTCACAGCAGCGATATTTTTAGTTGAACGAAAAGAACAAGTGTACAACCGAAGAATAAAAATCGGTGTGTTTAATTTTTAAAAGAAAACCCAAATTGAAAGTTGGCTGGTGGAAATGCCACCCGGCATCCACAAAGCCGTCTCGCCCTTCCGGGCACTCGAAATTCGTCGGTGGCCGCGAGTTCCATGCCACCTGAGAGGAGGACCAATCCATGCCAAAGAGTCTTCTGAACGTGGCTGGCACACCACCCCTTACCTACGACGAATACAACTCATCCAAGAGCAACGCGCGCCCCACGTGGCGTAATACTATTGGCTTGGGATTAACCAATCCCAGGAGTCCAGCCCTTGGCCCAGGGCCGTGCCTCACCATATCACCGCGTTTGCCGACGCCCGTTGACCCGCTTTGATCCACTTCGTCCTGCACTCCGCTGCCCAATAGCCCGAAGGGTTTCGCGAAGGGCAGGTTCTGGAGACTGGGGGCAGCGGCGGAGGTGGAGTCGCCGCTGCCACCGTTCAGACCACCGAGGTTGTCGAGTCCCAAGACGATGGCTGCCGCTGAAGTTAGGCTGCCAGAGGCCGCGGACGACGAGGAGGACGACTGGCGCATGCCGCTGAGGAACGATGAGGAGTTCTTGCCGTTGGTCTCGACGCAACTTCCACCCAACTGGGAGTCGTGGGGGTTGCCGACGGTGTGGGAGGCGTTGGCTGTCACGAAGGCGTCCCCCGCCATCATACGCTGCCAGACCGGAAACTTCCTGAAGGCAAGATGGTCGTGGATAGAAGGATTGGATGCGCGCCATCACCATCTCATTGGGCAATCAATAACAAATGGCTTTCACTGATAGATAATTTCTACTAGGTCGTTACAAATTGGTGTACATGCGCAGTTAATTCGGACCGAAGTGATTCTAAAGACTGGCCGCCTTCTTCTAACTGGAAGAATTTAGAAAATAAGGAGTCCAGACGGAGAAGGAAGATGTCAGAGAAAAGGAGATTGGAGTTGGAGTGAGAGGAGGAGGAGGGTCAGCATCGTGGCTCTGTTGGTGAGGGATCCGGGTTCGAGTCCCGGGTCGGGCCACCTCGGGTGGCACTGGGGCCACCTGTTATCATATTCTTAAGAAACCGTATGGCAACCCTCCAGGAGGAAGTTAGACCTTCTCAGGAAGAATAATTTAGAGGGAGGATAGTGAAGTGGGAGTGGAGCATGAGGGAAGGCCGAGGATATCTGATTTGCGGAGAAAGAAGATGGTAAGGAGGAGGAGGAGGAGAGTAGTGTAGTTGATGGTGACACCTCTAAAGGGCAAAGATTACGGATTTTCTTGATCCAATGGTTTAATCATAAGTTTGCATGGCTGATTGATGAAAATTAATTGCTATCAAATAAACAAAAAGCATGGGGCTCGCATCGGGGTTCTTCAAAGGCAATAGCAGTCGGCGAAACACACCACACCGACCTCAAAGACACCAACTAGGCACTACCAACTCCGCGGTTTCTTTCTCGAATCCAGCCACGCCCCTACCAGGCCTCTGACGTCCGACTGACCTCTGAGCCGATCCACTCGCGTCTAGTGGAAGACACCGACAGTGCGGAGATCTCCTGCCAGGGGACGAACCGGCTGCCGCCCCACCGTCCGCTTTGGGGGAACACGACAACCAACACAACAACTTACGTCCAGAAGCGACTCAGGTCCTTGTCTCGCGCCCATTCCGCGCTGGGGATCGTAGAAGCCGGGACCCCGGGAGTGCTGAGAGCTGTGGGGACGAGGGAAGAGGCATCGGGTTACCCAATCACCGTGGGGCTGCGGTGCGATCGAAAGCGCACACCAAAAAAACACACGCCAAATAGCCCAAAAGAGGAACCACCACAGAGACGACACAGACGAGTAAACTCACTTGTTTTTTCCACGCACTCTACAGGTATGAAAATAACGGACACATGGGTTGGCGGGAGCAGCCGTTGGAATCAGTTCAAAAGGGTTAAAAAGGCCAAAAGAGAAGGACCTGGGGGGGTGGGGGTAGTTGGCGCAGAACAGTCCTAAACTTACTTCGATATGCCGTGGACGCCCACGTGGTGAAGTGCTCCAGGAGGGAGAGTCCGATCTTGGCACAGCTGGCCGCGTAATCAGGTAGGGCGATCGCCATATCCTTGGTTTCACCGAGGATCTGGTTGGTTAAATAGGCGACCTTGAGTGGAGGGGGAGAGAAAATAAAAGTGCGTTCGAGTCGATTGCTTAAAGCATCAACGCCTCGTTAACATAGATGTATCCACAGTTACGAACGTCTAACGTATCACCCAATACGGACTGGAATTAATCGGGCACAACAAGATGATCATGACCCTCAATTCTTCCACCTACTGGTTGATCGAACGCATGACCTTGAGAATAACTCAAGGTCGGCTGTCCAATTTACCGACGGCCCAAAAATACCTCTACAGAGGGGGACCCACTTTTCCGCTAGAAATTGGCTGGGAGGGAGGGTGGGAATCAAGAGTCAAGGTTCGGTTCGTTGTGCGAACAAGGTGAAACTGTCATCCTTTCTACAATACCAACGGCTGCAGTGGTTCGTCGTCGTCGTCGTCGTCGTCGTCGTCACTTCGCCAAGGTCGGCGTTGTCGGAGTGGTGGGCGGCCACGGTCAAAGCCGACGTGGAACCCATGGACTTGCAGTTCATCCACGGGGTGCGCAGCTAGATCCAGAACTGGGTTCCAATCGATACCTGGCAGCTGCCTCTGATCGTCGCGCATGGGCGGCCACGGATCGCGGCATTCATCCATGAAGCAGCCGGTTCATCCTGTCTCACAGGAGATCGGCATCATAACTTTATTAGAGAGGGGGTGGGCAGAACCTACCGAGAGAATCGGGCGTTGGAGTCCAAGGTCGCGTAGTGTCCGCTGAGTTACAATGGCTGTCAGTGAATCTGGAGCTAAAAGGTTCATTCGAGAGGGCGGGTAAAAAAAACAGGTCTGAGCAGGTGTTTCGCGGTACACAAAGCGGCCTGTCGCCAACCTGATATCGCCTTGGCGAGAGGTCTCTTGAGTTCGACTTTGGCATCAGGCAAGTAGAGGCGCTCGATAAATGTGACCAGACACTCCCGAAGCTGGCATCGCGTGAGAGGTCTTTAAAATAAAAAAAAAACGCGGGTAGAGAAGACAAGATGCGCAGTAAAACAAGTGGACCAATGACACAAATGACGAAATATTCGAGGCGGCATGCGTCAAGCAAATCCGGCAAACTGATGCTGCATGGCGCTGTCTTACTCGAACTTACGCGTCACAGTCGGGGAAGTCGAAAATCTCCGCATTCAGGCTGCCGGGAGGGAGTGATGGAGGGAGACAAACGTTTAGACCGAGAAAAACAAACCCGCAAGTAAGCACGAAAAACAGGAAGCGGCGTTCAGTGGAGGCAGCGCCCACAGCTACCGAAAATGAGGCAGCGAAATCAGCGATTGACTCTATATTGGCAGGCCCACAAACGTACGCATGAATGTCAACATCTTCGCGACGGAAAAATGAAATGGTTGCCCTAGAGGAAAAACGGCAATTGCGGCACGATTATAAATACTCAGGCGAATAGCGCCCACCACCTTTGTGAAACTCATTAATGACGACATCCGCGAGGCCGGCTCCTTCACCCGATCCAGTAAGAGCCATGCATATTAAGGTCGTTGTTGTCTTTTTACGTGTTTGGATGGTTCCTTCCAGCGAAGGTTGAGTCCAGGTAGAATCCGCAGTAAACCTCAAGTAGAATCACTGTCTTGCAACTGTCTCATTCACGCGTCTTGGACGAATTTTTCGCTGTGGGATGAGGAGGAGGAACACCTCTGGTAGTGGTAGTAGTAGTAGTAGTAGTAGCAGTGGGTGAGAAATAAATCTCCCCATGAAAATGCGAAGGAAATTCCCGGCGGACTGTGGAAAGGGTAGTCGCCCCTCGAACAAAGCCAGGTGGGACGTCAAGTTCCCACGAAATCTCCATGACGCCGGCTCATACTCTTACAGGAGACGGCCTCGTAAAAAAAGGAGTGTTGGTACCAGCATAACTGGCATGTGCGCATAGAGCAACGACAATTTCCACCCCAAGATTACCTGCAAATCCCCCTCCACCCTCTCTGGCTTGACACAAATCCAAACCAGCAACGTGAAACAAACGATACACAAACGCCGCACAAGCGATGAGAATTCACAAAGGGTTCGACGGAGCCTCCCGAAGCAAAACATCTTTTTCCTTATCTTTCCTGATAAAGAGTTGGTCGTCTGGATTGGAGCCGACGTGATGGAAATACAACAACCACCCGGCCTCCGTGCCGCTGGACCTTGCGACGCGGCCAGGTGTTTGCCACCTCTACACCGGTGGCTGTTTGATCGAACGAACTTACGACTTCGCGACCACAGGCAGTGCCCCCATGGCCTTCAGGGCTCTGTGGGCCAGAGAGACTCGGCTGGTGCGTGAGGCGACGGGCACCGGCGGAGGCATTCGTCGGCCTGTCGCGGTGGTCGCAGGCGGCGATGCCCCCGACGCTGAGGTCTCTGCCGCCGACGCCGCCATCACGCCGTCAACAGAGCCACCCCTGGAGGCGACGAGGAGGTGCCTCTGGGTGGAGGCCAACTGGGTCTCGACGACGCGGGTAAAGGCCTGCACCAGGGAGTAGACGCCCTTGATGTTGTCCGCGGAGGCGCGGCACACCAGGGGGTATGAGGTGGCGCCGCCGTCTCCCGTGCTGCCATCCGAGGCGGAGTCAGCCATCAGGGAGCTCTGCACCAAAGGGATACAAGTGGCGCTGGGGATAAGTTGGAGGAGTAGCTTCGCTCGTCGTCTTGAGGTCTGGCATGGGCCCACACCCATAGCCTTGGGTCTCCACCTGACGCGTGAAAACTCCAAGACACATGTTGAAGTGCAACAGCTACAGGAAGGCGTTCGACCAAGCGTGCAGAACTATGTGAGGCCGCGCTGAAATCCGTCCAAACGGAACCTAAACTTGCTAAACCTCGCCAATGCAAGTCGAAGGGGGAGGGTATTGGGACGATTCAGACCAATTCAACCCAATCAAGTGCGTCCTGTAAGCCGGCAGAATAGAGGCCCCTCTTGAAACCAGTTAGATGGTCGCACAAAAGAAGAAGAAGAAGAAGAAGAAGCAGAAGACACACACTCACAAATGGCAGATTAATCTGGTTCTCGCGGAGATAGCTATTCACACTGAGACTGTGTGAAGTCTTGGCGAAGCTGAAGATGGTGCCTCCATGCTGGTCGGTGCCGCTGATGCCATAGCCTTCGCTTGGGTCCGCGGGGGCCTGGCCACCGCCGCCCGTGGCCGCTGAGGCGACGCCCTCAGCAACACCCGATAGGAACGAGGAGAGGGGGATGTTGGTCTTGCGGCGACCCATGAGGGCGTTGAGGTCGAGCTTGGAGGTGTTGAAGGAGGCCCGCGCTGCGGACGGGCCGCCCGAGGCTTCTACACCCGGCGTCGACTGCGACAGGTGGCTCATCAGGACCGATTGAACCTGCAAGGTGCATGGCAACTACTGCTAGTGGCCTCATGGTGAAGCGGTTAGTGGGTTCGAATACCAGGTGAGGCTAACAAGCAAGAGGCGGCCGGGTGGTGGAAATCGTAACTAATTAAAACAGCCCGGGTTCAACGTGTGGCCCCGTGTGGTGGTTCAGTGGAAGAAGATCTAGAGGTCGCTTCCACGAAATCTTCGGGACGCTTATTCCAATCCGTGAAACTGGCTCATCCTTCGCAAAACATAAACGACCACATCTACCATTAGCAGGGACTGGTTGGAGGAACCGACAGACTATTGGAACGCAAAATTACGCCATTCCACACGATGGTGCTCACTGGCGTTCAATTTCAACTAGTTCATAGTCTTTGGTGGTTCGAATCTCTACATAAAACTGGAAGGAATTCGGCGCCAGAGGTTTGGGCTTTCCTTTGCGGGACCATCGGTAACTGAGGAGGAAGCATTATCGGTTAAATTCCCTTAGACCAACAAAAATTGTGTCTTTATGCGCAGCAAAACCGCTGGAAATTCCGATTCGAATGCGAGAGGTGACTCAACTATCGATATCATTCACAAAACCAAACCGGGGTGTAGGTGGTACATGGGAGGTGGGCCACTGCTCGTCGTGGAGTCGGTCAAGCCCCTCTCAGTGGCTCCAAGATGCGCGTGACCAATGGGGGGGGCGGGGAAGCGAGAGTGAGTCTAAAGGCGCTGACCAATGGGTGTGTGGGCTAGGGAGAGAGGGGGGGGAGTTGCCTACCTCCATTTGAATGTAGCCCCAGATGTGCTCCTCTGTGATGACGTCCAAGAAGTCGAAGGAAACCGCGCGGTTACGCTTGAAGGGTATGAAAAAGAGAGATCGACCAATTAGACTCGCGAGGGGACAAAGAGACGAGGAGGATAAGGAGAGAAAAACCACCGACCTGTTTGATGGCCTTTGTGGTGCGAATGACCAGCATGAAGGCGTTGAAGTGCATGTAGAAGGAGGGGAAGAGGAGGTGCAGGAGTTCCGCGAGGTAGGTCGACTCGGTGCGCGTCGCCAGCGAGTCGGTCTCCCCCTGGGCTACAAGACTAGACGCACGGGCGCAGAACGACTTATGCATGTACGTATGTATATATATATCTCTCTCGCGCGCGCTATGTTCGTGGTGGACCCTGGGTGCGACACCACCAGAATACGCCGACCGGGAGGAGGTGATTCGGCGATGCAAAGACACGGAAAGGAGGCGGTTGTGTTCTACCACAACCACCTGGATCCCTGCCACATGCACTCGATAAACACCTGGTATCAACGCTGAAGACGTGACCTGCGCGTAAGTCATTAACGCCAGCCTATGAGGAAACATCCTAGAGTCTGCTGGTGGGATCTGCATTTCGCACAGTCTTAGAGGCCAGGAGACTAACGGAGCGTGGCCGCAGATACTCGGAGCCACCGATGAGAGAGTGGATTGCCAGACAGGGCAGTCTCTTTCCCCGGCGCTGTTCAATTACGCAGTGGACAGGCTGACCAGCTCTCAAACGACCCAAGAATACGCCACTGTGAAAATACGTAGGCGTCAGCCCTCTTACCACGTTCCCCGTCTGTCCGCACGACCTCCGTTTCAAACCGGTGCCTCTCGCAGACAGGGTCGGCGCTGCCACCCAAACGTGGGCAGGTACGATCAAAGCCGACATGGAGCGCCTGAGACCTGTCTACGGAGTGCGCCGTTGCACCCAGAACTGCACAAATATCGGCTCCGACCTGGCAGCCGCCTCTGATCTCCGCGCATGGGCGGCACCGGTTCGCGACATTCATGAAGCCGCCGGTTCATCCTCTCGCATTAGAAGATGGATGGTCGCGATAAAAAACAACCCAGCCAAGTAGGCCGACCAAGAGCGACGAGTGTTGAGCAGCGACAGACCCCAAGGCGACCTAAAGTAATATTCCCACCCCCCGAAATGTGTGGTAGACTCGTCGTCAAACATGTCAGTAGGGAAGACGGCGGACTCACTTCCGGTCGATTTCTGCGATGGCCGGTAGAGTGATGGAGTTGTGGATCTCGGCCAAAGCTCCCCGATCCGACGTGAACACGTCGAGAGCTCCGCGACTGGTCTTTTGGCCACCGACGTGGCCAGCGCTGTGGCGGTTCACGCTCGGGCCGCCGTTGCTGTTGGCTGTGGAAGTGCGCCAAGACGAGAAGGCCTGCGAGGAAAACAGGAGAGGTCCAATCAGACGAGACCACGAAAAAGGCGTCGGCGGTGCGAAACAAATAAACACGTGGGGGGGGGGCAGATGAGAAGAAAGACTCGCAGTGTGTGGGTGCAAACAAACCAAATACACACAAAATGGCGAAATGGGTAGAAAATTACGAAACAGGTTATAGATACATTAGGAGAGCGTTTTCGTTGGTGACAAACCGTTTTTACCAACGTCTCGCTTGCATTGGCAATAATTTTGAGTCCCACTATGGCTGCTTGATTTTGTGTGAGAGAGAGAACCACCGTCGAAGAGATAAAGAGAAGAGCTGGTGTCGTGAACAGTCATATTATGGACCACGATGACGCATTCACCTCCTACCTATCCTTCTACTCACCCAATGAAACACAGTGTCCTCCTATTTCTCTCCCCTGTATGGCTTCTGCCTGTTCGTCGAACGCAGGGGATCCGCGGCTCAACCCAAACGGCATGAGTCCACTACAGGCTCAGCACAAACCCTCCAAAACACGCCCTCCTTCACCTTGTTATTCTATCAACAACATCCTCCCCCATTGGTTCTCCCTTCCTGAGACAGGAACGTGACGAAGACACCTTCGACTGGATTCCTCCGAAATCTATCCATCCATCCATCCACCTGCCTCGTGTGTTCAGGTCATCGCCGGGGGTCAGTCTTGCTCTCCGAGGTACTCGGATCCCGGATTCAAGCTTGGTGGGACAAGGTCACGAAAGAAGCGACCTCACGTTGGTATTGCTCTCAGCATCTTTCAGAGTAACCGGAGACCGTTGATTAAACCTTGGCGTGACGAGTTCACTGGTCAGGAGCAGCCTGGACTCATGAGAAGAACGTGAATACAAGGATTTTTAAGCGTCTGTGTCGAAAAGCACCTTCTGACACTACTAACGCCGACTATCGTCTGAGGCAGAGTCTCGTGATCTGGTAGATGCTAATGATAACATTTTGTATTTTCGCCACATCCCGGCCTCTATTACAAAATACAAGTCCTGGGATTGACAAAAAACGTTAACATGAGAGGAGAAATAGAAATTCGAGCGTAGGTTGCCAGTGCTACAACGCATGCACATCCAGGCGCCTGTCAAAATCGATCCAGACATTTGTCGGTTGGAGGCTGAATGGGCAACTGGCCTAAAGTACCCAGTCAAAGAAAGTCACTGGCAATTGGGTCACGGCAACCAGGTCTTGAAGCACACATTTAAGGTCCATGGAACATGCGTGCGAACATGTTTTATGGGTCCAATAAGCATGTTAAGTTGAAACACTATTCTCATCGGATATACCACACGTGCTACCAATAAGTGCCAAAGGTACTACTTTTGACGACCAATTCCTTTCATTAACAAGTGTCGATTGGCTTTTCCTTCACAAAAAAACATTGGATGATCCAGTTATTATACGAGCAAGTATTGACAGGCTTATGCCACGGACTTGTAAACATCTCCCCCCTTCCTTTGGAAATCAACCGACGACGGCAGACTAACAATTATCGATTTTTTTGTCCCAAAAATGAGTCTCGGGGCAATGGTGAACGTCCAGCGTGCTGCAATCAGTCCCATCTAAACCTACGGCTGCGAAACGTGGCCAAAAAGTTGAAAGCATTCGACCACTGGCCTCTTCGACAGATCTCTAAAGTGCAATGACTCAACCAGCTACCCAACGACGAAATACGACGGCGCTGTCTGCACACCCTGAAACAGTCCCCACCTCAGGTCCCAGGTTGGCCTGTTGACCGGCGGAAAAGGTCCCAGGTTGGCGCTGTTGGACCGGCGAGCAACTTAAAATGTGGGCCAGTATCGTCGAACCGGTGTTTAGCAACTGGCCCTTCAGTCTGTCTACGGTGTGCGCAGCTGGGGCCCAATCTGCTCCGCCTACGACTTCGATCGCCGTTGATGCGTAGTCCACACCGAGCAGCAGGTTCATACTCTCGTGGGAGATTGGCGCCGCAAAAAGCAGGCCAGGATCTCCAGTGTAGACCAAAACTGGAGATTTTAACCCAATCAGCGTCTGGTTTCCGATGGCCTCGACGCCAGCACCTCGTTCCTAAGAACCAATCCATTGGTTATCCCATAATTGGTCCAGAGAGGAGAACGGACAACAAAAGCAGCGAAAAACGCATTCGGGGTCAAAGAGCAGTTGGCCTGTCGAACACATTGCCATGAGGGGCCCAGTCGCTGGGGTATGTGAGCGTGTGCAAATTCGGATGTGCACAATTATAGATGCAGACTTAGCATACACGCACACACCAACCCACACGCTCAAGAGGTGCGCGGTACAAAACACACGCACACACACACAAACAAAAACACCTAAATCGAGCAAATCAGTCGAAATTTGCTGTTTAAGAAAGAGTGAGATGTGGGAATTTGAGAATTGCAAATAAATTAAAAAATTGGGTAGAAACAAACAGATCAGGCCTGGAGAGGGGAGGACTCAATAATAATCGATGCTCCTCCGCATATTCACAGCAAACAAGTTAAATCGGGTTAGTCACTCCACAGAATTTAGAAACCGGCAACCAAACCACGCCGAAGGCAGACCACCCGCATTCCTCAACTCGGGTTTCAGTTGAGTTGAGAGCAATCGTTGACTCCTCTGCATCATTGACATTAATCGAGAAATCGTCGACGACGACCTGAACATGGCCACGTTCTCGGGCTCCATTCCGGAACCGTTAATCTATTCTAGTTGGACACACGACTCATCTCAAGGTCGTTATTGGCAGTTAATCCCTTTAAAGTGCAGGCGTTACTCGTCGTAAACACAAGTCATCCACGTCTGGCATACGCTGTAAGCTACCCCCTCTAATTCCATTGGCTTACTAAAACCAATCAACATGTATAAATACTCAAGTAAATCCGCTCTCGTGGGGTTTGTTTACACGATATCCTCTTGTCTTATTCTTCTTCTTCTTCTTCTTCTTCTTCTTCTTCTTCTTCTTCTTCTTCTTCTTCTTCTTCTTCTTCACGTGCCTCCTAGGCAGTCTTCCGTTCGGTTACGGGGTCATAACAGGATGGAAATTCGTCGAATGCGTCTCCGCTACCCATGAATCGACCAACTCAGTGGGGGGGGGGGTGGACAAAGAACGACCCAGTGGAGTTTAGGGGAATTGATTAGATGGGGGGGGGGAAGGTCAGATGCACTGCAATCCAAGTACACAAGTAACCTTCTCATTCGCGTTAGCAACGATCGCGTGGGTGTGTCCGTGGAAGTGGTGGTGACGGGTGGTGGCGACTTTCGACAGCGCCTCAATGGAGTGCTGGTGCACCACATGCTCAAATGTGAACTTTATGAGGAGACAAAGCGGAGGAGGCGTATGAGATACACAACCAACTGAATCAACGTCTACTCCCATTCGTTAACTGATTTACGTGCCTGGGTAAGTTTCTGGAGTCTGTGAAGACAATGGGTCAAGGTAACAATGGCCTCAGCCCACTGTTTTCTGTCCGGAATCACGCGGTCCAGGACTTCTTGCATCCTATCCATACCACCACCACCACCATAGGGATGGTTCATCCGCTGGCTCCTGGGCTCCCGTCCTGATTGGGGCCGGAGACGATTGTGATTGGCCAGTAGGCTTGCCGCCACCACCTGCGGTTCAGTAAAGAGTCCGGGCTCGACCTCGGGTGGCTCCGCGGGGAAGTATCGCCAGTCGGAGAGGGGCAGTGCGCTGAATACCGAGACTACGTCATCTGCGTCCACGGGTTCAGCAAGATCTCGGGTTCTGCTGCCCAGTAGCGGTGAGGCCGATAATGGTGAGGATTGCGCGGTGTAGAGATTTCCCCCAAAACATTTGTTCGGATTGGATCTAGGGAGAAAAGAGTTGGGTGATGCGACACAAACGATGCTGGATTGGGGCCACTAACAGTGTACATCAAGTACACACTGTAGGGAAAAGCCAATTCCAGCGGCATCATCCGGAATTTTACCAATTTGAGTTTTTCCACAACGGCGACGGATATATGTCTACGACTTAGAAGAAGACGCCTCGTGCGTACAATATTCCCCATGTCAGCATCCATGAAGCCGACTCAGCCTCTAGTAGATAGCCACACGAAAAAACCATCCTCCGCGATGGAGTATGCATGTTATGTGGCATGCGAATAAGTATGTTGCTTCTAATTTGATAAAAAATGTTGTTTCCAATAGTTCGCAGATATATTTATATTTCCGAGATCGTCTGACTCAGTGTGACTCAATTAACTTACAGGAAAGAGTTGCTGCTGTCCGCCAGTGCATCACACCGAAGAGATTTATCACTGATTACAAGAGCAATGGGTTGGTTGAATATGAGGAAAAATAGTGTAGTTCTCATCTCATCCACTAGGGTCTGTGAAAACAGAAAGTGATTTGGGAAAATGAAGAACGCACTTTTTTTCGAAGAGCCAGCTCCATCTTCACATGTTCAAGGGCTGGCACGTTGTCAACCTCCTTTGACATAACATCAGTGACCTTGAGAAGATATTCGGTGGCTTCAAGCCAGGCCTTTGCGGAAATAAGATTCTTGAGAATTTCCGGTGCTGCTCGCACCATGTCAATGACTTCAATAAGCTCTATGGATCTTCGCTGTTCTACGAGTTCTAACCAAAGCCGTCGAAACTCTTCCCGGTTACAACTGAGTAGGGTCTTGCACTGTCCAATGTCGCGTTTCATCTTTTGTACAGCATTACGATTTTCTGAACACACACACACACATATTGTTCGAAAAAAACGTGAAAATTGGACCTACTATCGATGTTTTGTGAGACATCACGATAGACATTTAGTATTTCTGTCACACCAGCATATTTTTCTGAACAAACCGAGTGATGAAAATATGTTTAAAACGGGCAAAAGCGTTTGATATTCGCCAATACTTACCGTTCAAAAAGACATTTAAAACCTCCTCTGTTTCGGTATAATCTCGCTCTAATTGCCGCCGTTTTCGGTCACGCTCCTCTTTGCTACTACTGTAGAAGAAACGGTGGTTACTTTCCAAGTTCACCTACTTTTCCAGCAGCCCGTGAATAAATGACATCAAATACGATGACTGTGTCTTGATAAATGCAATGAAATTCTGTAAATAAACAAACCATTTTTCTGTTGTTGTGGGTACCCAAACGCTGCCGAGTATCTATACAACAAGAAAAATATCGAAATTAGACGACTTCAACTCAATAAACATGTCCACTTTTCTTTATGGTTGGTGTTTAAGCGTGCTGATCGAAATTGAATAGTGGTTCCTTCGTTTAAAGGCTTGTTTTATGTTTTGAACAGGCGACACGGTCTGTGAAGAAATAGGTGGAAAAAAATATAACCCACAATTAAACAATAGATACATCGGACCGCGTGGAAAAACATAGAAAAGGTTGTACCCTCGATTGAGTAGACACTGGCTCCAAATTCCCTAAACCTATGACACGTTTGAAAATCAGTAATTCCGTATACTGATTATGTATACATACGGAAATAAATAGATACCTTTAAAATCTGAATTATAGACACGAGCTGAAGTGTTTTGCTAAAATACGACACACCAACAAAATGAAAAGAAGCTTTTACATGCAAACATAATCGGGTCATTCTAGACATGTGTATAAATAAAATCCATTAAAAATTTACGCCAAAAAAATCAATAAATAAACCGAACGAATATATTTACTGAAAACGGGAAATAGATTACTTTTAGATTTACAGGCAAGTGTGCTTTTACTTGGGTATTCGGGTTACTTTGGTCAGTTACTCTATTGGTTAATCCATCAACATTTAAAAAATCGAGTATATTCGTGTATACGACAACACAATAATTGCTGTTCAGATATTGATACTGTTCCTAATATTGTACTGGGGATTTACAAACATACAATCCTTTGATTTTAATTACTAGGTAATCCTTTCCTATGATCAGTCCTGGATGGGGTGCTCTTTAAATGTTGGTAGAGGACACAAAGCGACGCTTAGGACGTTAATGATTAATTGAATTGCATTCGGCAATAAAACAACATGAAAATCCAGTTACCTCTATATTTATGTTGCATCATTCGTGATTGGATACAATGCCCTCTCTTTGTCTTTAATTTGGTTTTATAATTGTAATATTGTGAAGGGAAGGAGACGCATCACGAGAGAGGGAAGTAAAGCATGCGTGGCAGGGGCCGGGGGTAACAGAGTTTGGGGAGCGGTGTCGCGAGAGGGTAACCTGGGTACTCAGTGTCTTTTCTGGCTCTACCACGGGGGTACTCGAAGAGTCTTCGTTGTTCTGACTCGAGCCTTGGTCACTGCTTGTAAATTTTTTTATTTCATCAAACTATATTTCATTTTAAACATACGTTTAGCCTATTATATACATACATTTTCTTCGTTCGTAAGTTTAGGATGCTGGGAGTGAACTCAAACCGCAAAAAAACGTTGCCTTCACCTGTATAATTCTCCGTATGACATATTGCTCTCCGTGATTTTACCCTGCCTCAAATATCATGACACGTAAACCCTTCGTAGGCTTTTAAAATAATCTGCTTTTCAGGTGGCCTTCCTATACTCTCCATCCAACAGATTATCGTGTAACGCGACTTTACAAGTTTTTCGACTCGTATATTAGATGACCCCTGGAAACGCCTCTTTTCGAGTCGATCTAAATGTAAATCTCTCCGACTAATTCGAAGACACTACAGTTCAATAGCTAGAAGAACGGTGGCAAAGCAAATTAGTTAATTGTCCCGCTATTTCGTTTTACCAGCGCAGGTATTGCTTAACTTAGAGACCGTTTTCGTATACAGAATCGTTATATAATTTTGTAGGCAGAACGTTTTACTTCTCGTAACCTTAATAGAGATTTCACAATAAAAAAAGCTGAAAAAGTATTATATATATTTTTTTAAAATTATGGTTGTATACCAGTATAACTAAACGCTTTTTAATTTGCGTATTTTACTTACGTGTTTGGGTATATCAAACCATAAAGACCATTTATTTTTCTTTATTAAATAAATCGCAAGGTCGTTATACTACCCAATTGCGAAAAGCATTTTTGTAAATACATTTTGAAACGAAGGTACAAAATAAGTGTGCACAAGTAAATATTGTCTATAAAATCGCGTTATTGTCGTTTATCGAGTAAACTTGCACCAATCGTAGAAGGTTCACTAATTCATATTGAAATTTGAATATACGGAATGAAATTATTATTTTTTTAATCGCTTATGGCCACCTACGCCACAGTTTCTAGCTATTCGATTTCATTGGCCTTAATGCCACGTTAGATGACGTGCGGTATTATTTAAATACAATTCGATTATTTATTGCCATCATAATTGCAATACAGTTACGCGTTTAGAATCCCTTTCAGGCTAAAAATGGCAGGTGTCATTTTGGAAACACTCAACACTAAAAAACTGATTTCATTTGGAGTTGTGATACTTTTGGCACAAGTGTCCTTCTTCCTCCTCGGTGGACTTATCTCTCCTGCCCCCAACACTCACGAAAGCATCATCCTTTCTAAATGTGTAGATTATGAAACGACACCCACCACTCGAAACAGCAGATGGTTCTTCTTGAGACCCGATTCTTCAAATAAAACCTGTAAACATATTTTACCAGATGATGACTTGAGTATTGTCGCTCCTGACAATATTGCTGCAGATCAGATCGTCTTTGTTGCTCAATTCCCACACCCAAAATCTGGTTACGAGCTCAAAATGACTCGATGGTTTCAACAAGTTATCTCTGTTCTGGTACTAGATATACAATACAAATACGGAATCAAGGTTCGTTTAGCTAATGTTCCTAATGTTTGTATAATTTACTCGCTTATATATCGCTCTATTAAAACGGCACGGCTATTCAAAACTTACAAAATGAACGATGACGTTTCAGAAAAATTAAATTATATCAGACATTTGCTTTCTTAATTAAATGACAGCCTTGTTTTCTTTTTTGGGGAACCCGGTCCCTTCTCAAGCTAGAGTTTGCGGTGTTTATTGGCGAGCTGGGTCTGTCTAGAAGATACATGTTTACGCTGACCCACGAACTCCTTGATTGACGTAGGTGGCCCCCGACGCCTGGTTGACCTTTGACGTGCGTCTGGGGTACCGCAACGAGGGTGACCCTGCGGATGCCTGGAAGGAGATTGCTCACTCGCGCGAAATGCGACCCCTGGCCTGTCATCTCAAGGGCCACGACGCCAGCGACACAGAAGCATCCGCCGATGGATCGAGTTTCTATGATTGCGAGGTCATGCCTCTGTTTACCCTGGGCAGCTGTCACCACCACAACTACCTCGTCAATATCCGTATTCCGAGAGATGACGGCAAAAAGCTGAACCATGACATCGGTCTGGTTCGTGACGTCTGGATGGTGGAGATTCACCAGACGGGCGGCTTTACCATGGTGCGTTCTCTCTATTTTTGGTTCTCTACTGTCCGGCTTCATGGGAGCATCCGTGAAGATTCTTGGGGAAATTTTACAGGCATCGGTGTCCTCAACGCCCGCAGAATAGGCGGAAGTGGCCGAAGCATCATCCACCACTTAACTAACCCGACGATGAGTTACCTGGGCTCGACTCCCGGGTCAGGCCGGTTTATCCTCCGCACAAGTTTTTGTTTTAAAGACAAGGGCCGAAATTTCAACGCGGCATGGTTAAATTCGGGATGGTGCAGCAGCCGCTTTCCGCAGCCCGAAATTCGCCGGGTTCTCACCGATGTGCTGTGCTTTGTTTTGCCCACCTTACCCGAGACTCGAACCCGGGGATCGTCACGACCAGAGTGTGGATGCTTACCGCTGCACCAGTGTTAATTATTTTCCACGACAAGATCAAGTTGCAAACAGATAATTTCTCCTTTCTTGTTGCCTTGTTTATATTACTCCTAATCCGGAAAAATGGTCGTCATATGCAGTTTATTGAGTATGCGTTGATTAGGATGTCGTGTTAGAAGGGTCGAGGTTTCTGTCGATGTGTAATTGTGGCAATGTCTAGAGGAAGTGATACAGTTGATCACTGTTTTGAACTGACCAACTTATGACGTAATTCCAGGCGAACACGCATAAATACAGTTGGATGTATTAATTGTATTGGCCGACCTTCAACCTTGGCATCTGAACAACTTTTAGCTGAAATCGCGAGCGGAAACCCCCAATGTTTTTTCGCCTTCGGGAATCCGTTCTACCGAATTTTCTATTCATTCCGTCCTCCTGCAAGCCACGAGGTGATTGGTTCTTTCTCGAGTTTGCACACAGTTTCGGTGCACCTTGAATTCATACGCGGCTGCCAATCACAAAACGGCACCCCGAACCACGGCACGTCCCCAGCGATGGCGTAGTTGTCAGCATCCCCCATCTGTTTTTGAGAGACCCGGGTTCGACTCCCCCGTCAGGCCACCTCGTTTGGCACTGGGGACGCGGTCACCTGTCAATATATTCCCAAGGAAATTCGTGGAACCCCGGTAGATGCTAGCCTCACAAATCTGGATTCAGCTTTTGATTGGAAGTTCACAGCGTCACCCTGCCTTGTTCGCGGAGCAACTCGAGCCTCTATACGCCAGTTGAGTGCGTCGCTCAAGGCAGCACGGATCGTCTGACAGCGCTTTTGATTTGAAGTTCACAGCGCCACCCTGCCTTGTTCACGGAGCAACTCGAGCCTCTATACGCCAGTTGAGTGCGTCGCTCAAGGCAGCACGGATCTGTGCGATGGATTAGGTGGGGCCGCGGCACTGGGACGCCACCGAAAACCAAACCACCCCGCATGAAGCCGGCTTTGGCTGTTTGACTTCGTGCTTGGCGATTGTATGAAATCCAAAAGACGCCACAAACGGATTTTTGAACACCTTTAACTCCATGTTTCCTTTTCAAAAAAGGCAACTGAGTCATGACATCATAAAAACTTACCTTACTTACTTGATCGGTCTACTGAATTGTTTCATACGCAATGACCTGCGGTGTAATTGCTTTACTGAGGCCACGAGAGTAGACGCCTCCAGCGTACTTGACATTACGTGGACCCGGGAGTGGTGACTGTGAGTAGAGTAGACATTTGTTTTTAATAATAATGCTAATCCTTTGATTGTGGCCAGGAGGACAAACACGTTGAGCACTAAAAAAAGTAGCAATACTTATGAAAACCGTCTCTGATTTTCTGTTTCGCCTGTTCGGATGAAACTAAAAATCGGGACAAATGAGGAATGAACGAATCGCGATTTGCAGCAGCCTTGCTGTGGCCATTAAAGCCGTTATAGTCTTCGCATTGGTCGAAGAGCTTTGCATTGAGACAAACTAGGATAGTTGGGTCAACATATATCTGAGAGGCGATGAGGGAACGATTGGCGCTGAAGAATGAGTTCATAAATAACCCACGAGATCATTTTATTTAGCCTGCAGATGGTTAAACAGCCAGAACCTTTGAGACCAAGGATTGATAAAGGCATCCACGAACTTCTTGATGGGGTTTCAGCCGGAAACGGCGGACTAAGAAACAGAGACATCGGCATTTACTGAAGTCGGCATCCACATAATCAATCCTAGATATCCGACTGCTATAAATAACGCCCATGAATTTCGATTTTGTACTAGAGATTCCGGAGATATGTAACGATTGCTGCAGACTACTTCAATTTGACCAATTCGACGCCACTGGAATCAGCTCAATTCTTCTGGGAAAATGGGCCACTAGATGCTGGGTTTTCGTGATTTGCGAACGGCCAAATGATTTCCAAGGAATCACGCCTAGTGATGACCTTCGCGGCTGCCGGCCTCGTTTGTTCCAGTTTTGAACATCATCATTTAACTACTTCTTCACTCCTTCCACCCTCTGTCTCTCAAGTCTGTCTCAATGTGGATGACATCGGCCAATACGACGGCTGCACTGTTTAATTCCCACATCTCGTAGCTCGGTCATTCATCGTTTGCCTGGTGAAGCGGGAATTCCGAGAAGGCACTGTAGCCACCGTTTAATGTCGAAAGCGTTGCTCCTGGATAGCTTAGATATTGCGGGTTTTTCCTATGGTAACCGCTACACCGCTGGGACACTACGGATTAGCAGTATTAAACAGGTCATACAAAGCACACCCCCTGTCCCCAAGGTTCATAATGACCCAACAGACCCCTCTTATCAGAGTATCACAAGAAAACGACCACTAGTCGCGCGCATCGCCTGCTAATTTGAGAATAAAATGTTTTGAACACACCCAAATGCTTTCATGTGGTGCTGGCAAACACGCACTACCGTTGGGGTGTCTGGTGACTCATTACGCTGCGTCCTCGTGTGCCCATCTCGCCAGTCTGTCCACTGTCTCCGAAAGGGGTCATGTTCAGCGGCGGCAAGGTGGGGGGGGGTGGGGGGTTGCATGATTAATGGCGCGCCCATCCCAGCCGACACACGCCTTTCCAAGAGCTTGTTGCACCTACACACACCAGCATGGAGTGGCGTGGGAAAGCCTTGCTACTGGGAAATCCCTGTTACCTGGCATCCAAAACGATAAATCGAGGTTGTCTGGTGCACTCGTCGACGGGCAAGGTGGTGCTTGTATAACGCGGCAGCGTGGCCTTGTCGCTGTTGCAGAGTCTCTCTGGTGGTGGTAGCTCCGTTTCCAGGCTCGTCCTGCACGCCAAAGAGAGGCTAGGAGCACCACTCCAGCTATTTACGATACAAAAATAGACCCCGGAAGCTTGGGTGATGGATGGACGACGGGTACATCAGCTGACGCCTGCATTCCACGGTACTGCATACACTACCTATTGCTGTGGGTTTCGGGGAGGAGTAGCACCTCTGGTCGTCGCGGTGTCTGTCATGCTTCGGGGTATCTCCAGGTTCTTGGTACTCACTAGACACTCGACTCGCACAGTTATGTGCAAGACGATGCATGCGGCAGCGGGAAGTAAATCTCCCGGTGATAAGGCGAAGGAAATCCTCGGCGC
Source organism: Proteocephalus fallax (assembly GCA_028672205.1). Taxonomy (NCBI): domain Eukaryota; kingdom Metazoa; phylum Platyhelminthes; class Cestoda; order Proteocephalidea; family Proteocephalidae; genus Proteocephalus; species Proteocephalus fallax. The sequence goes on from JAPUBX010000577.1 coordinate 234,388, forward strand.
ACTGGGCGACGGTGGAGATCCGCTTCCTGATGAAACGCCCAGGAAGGCGGTGATCTGTCGAGTCGTGTAACTCTGGGAGCACCAGATTCCTAAGAAGTGGTCTACCGACACGGTGACCGAGAATATCGAGTGGCCCACTTCATATTTCTCATCATGCAATGATGGGTCAATTGGGTTTGGGAGGGGGGGTAGGGAAGAGCTGCGTGAAATACACGTCGTAGATTACGCGGTCTGCAAACTGTGGAGATGTGTAGTTTTATGGGTGCCATGACCTGCTGTTGCCGTGGTCCACCAGACACGTGGGGTTGGTCGACACAACTTATCACGTCGCACCCACCAGGCGACAATCCCGCACGATTTTTCCCAGACATGCACCAAGGCAGCACCCGCACGAAATGTGTTTTTTTGCACTTACGCATTCCTTGACACCCCCGCATGTTAATGGCCTCGATTATAGGCCTCTTGGTGTGTGTTTGGTGATTCTGCAAGTGTAGTCTTCGTGGAAAATGCATTCACTCAATCAGAGCGGTTGGCCATGCCCACCAATCACGTGGAGGGACTTATCGTTATTTCCGTGTCTTTGAGGGTCTCTTGGTTCCTCTTTTGGTTGAATTGCCCCAGGAAAGGTGGCTCAAAGAATAGATTGACGTGGGACGATCTCCTCTCAGAGGATGGTTGCCTGATGATGGATCGGTCGGCATCCTCGGTCTGATTATTCGACTACCAGGGCAGGGGACGCCTCACCTGTAAAAACATTTCTAACGATTCCCAATGGCCACACCCATGAAGCCGCTTTATCCTCGAGTAGGAGATAGCCGAACAAATTATTTTAAATACTCCAGGATGATCCGGCTTCATGGGCCTCGTCCCAAGCGCCACCCGAAGAGGTGGACCGCATTGAGCCGGTTATGTTTATTAAATTGCGCACGAGTCCTGGTCTCTCACCATTAGACCAAGGATGCCGATCGCTTCACCATCGGGACAGATATATTTTAAAACAACAACAGCAACCCATATGGTTTTAATTATTGATGACCCCACAGATCTGGTTCGGACTCAAGACGGCCCTGTTTCCCATCGCCCTGGCAGCGGTTGTCTTCTTCTGGTATCGCGTCTCTGAGTTGGATCGACCCGCAACCCTCATGGAACGCACCATCTTCGCCCTCGGAATCGTCCTCAACATCTTCAACTGCCCCGTCGAGTGGTTGTCTCTCAAGTAAATGCCCGGTGGTAACGATAGCCTTCAACCCCCACACCCTCCTCCCTCCTCCTCCTACCTCCTCCTCCTCCTCCTCCCTCCTCCTCCCTCCTCCTCCTCCCTCCTCCTCCTCCTCCTCCTCCTCCTCCTCCTCCTCCCTCCTCCTCCTACTCTTCCCTCTCTGCCTCCCCCTTCTCCTGCTCCACCTCCTCCTCTTTCTGCTCTTTCTCTTTCCCCTCTCCTCCTTGCCCACCTCTTACCACACCTGCACCCCCACTGCCACCTGGTTTTCTCCTCTCACGTTCTCATCTTCTTTGCCTGCCCACGCCATCGAAGGTATGACGTCTCGTTCTGGTTAGTGCTGTCGGACATCCGCCAGGGCGTCTTCTACGCCACTCTCGCCATTTTCTGGCTCGTCTTCACGGGTGAGCATCTAATGGACGCGCCACATGGTGACGCATCACGCCGCTTCGGCATCACCGCACACTACTGGCCCAAATTGCTCCTTGTCGGGGGCTGCTGTGCCGCCATGTCCATCTTCGAGCTGGCTGAACGCGGTGTCCAGCTTCACAACCCCTTCTACAGGTAAGTCAGTAGGTAGGGTTGCTCCTGGGATGGACTCTACAAGATAGCGTTTGTTCAAATAACCGTTTACCACACAGCCGAATAGCGCTGGATAAGTGACATTTCAAGTGAGCGAGAGCGAAGTTCAACAGAACCTTAAGATCCTACATTCTCTAAAAGCGACCGCGTTTGGTTTTTATGGCAGCATTTGGTCACACCCCGTGACGGCTAAGATCGGCTACGCGAGCGTCGTCATCGGCGGTCTCTTCGCCTCCGCCTACTTCATCTACCTCGCCGTGCTCATCTGTCGGGCGCTCTGGCAGATCTACACGAAGCGGCGTCTCTTGCCGGCGCTGCAGCCCGACCAGCGCGTCTACTACGGCGGCCTCATCTACCGCTTCACCGCCCTCCTCGTCTACACGGTGCTCTGTGCCGCCCTCACCGTCGTCTTCTTCATTTTCAGTCAGGTAACCCTCGTGCAATCCCCTCCTACCGGGGCATGAGCCGGCTGCTGCATGGATTTTGTCGCTAGTCACAGGACGTTGCATTAAGAGTCTGTGGTCCGACGCAGTCTCCAGCACGAGTTTAAGGTGTTCGATCATCGGGGGCGCCTCTAACCTCTACTCCTCCTCCTCCTCCTCCTCCTCCTCCTCCTCCTCCTCCTCCTCCTCCTCCTCCTCCTCCTCCTCCTCCTCCTCCCTCCTCCTCCTCCTCAACCCTACCCTACTCTCTGGCACTCCCACTTCCTCGCTCGTGATACCCAGCTAGAGGAACAACGAAAATAGGGAATTAAGTTCTAGGAAACGCGTCCCCAGCGGCGCCATATGGCTTTTGGACATTGAGGGGGCCATTTCTGACCCCTTCTCCCTCCATCTCCTATTCTCAGCACACCCCTGCCCCCTTGCCCAACCCCCACTGTTAGGAATTGTAGCAAATGCATCGGTAAGATGGTTTCGTTTGTAATGGTTAAAACAAGTTAATCAAGTGTCTTCGTGGTCGTGTAGTCGTCTTTTAATTGAACGATGCATTTTCCACGTAAAGTAAAAACGATTCATAAAGCGAATCTATATTCCTCGGTAGAAGAATTATTGCTGTTTGTTGTTTGCCCCTTTCGTGTCTTTGTCTTGGGAAAAATGTGGAGGTATGAATCGTTCCTCGCGGGGGGGGGGGTATTTTAGCCGAGACTCTGGCCACATTTTTTGATCTCCCCGTCTCGCTTTATTAAGGTCACGAGGACCAAAACTTTCAGCATTAAAATTTACAATAAACAAACATGTTACAGGGCGTAACGATTATGCGTAAAAAATGCAGAATAAGTTAAGAAGAATAAAAGAAGTAACATAAAGGTAAATTAGCAAGAAAGGCCAATTTTACCAACGAAGTATATAAAGTTTGGCAAACGGGAAATGGCGGCCATTGAAAGGCCCTATCCAAAAAAAAGTTAGTTGCCTTCATGGTGCATTGGGGTGATTCTTCGCTCTGACGGTGAAGGACTCGGGTTCGATCCGAGATCGGATCATTTCCGATGGCACTGGAGACGTCACCGTACAATATGCAAGGTAAGAACCGATAAACGGTGAAGAGAAGGCGGGAACCATACCGGGGCAAGGGAAGCGCTTTATTGAAGTCCAAATTGTCAACACAAAACATAATATAATTAATAGTGCTTTATTATCCGAAAGCTGTCTCTTAGTTCGATGTAGCCGTTCTTGTGGGTATTGCCTTTGTGTTGGTCGAAGGGATTTACATTCATACGAACTCAAGTAGAGGAGATAGTATAGGAGCAGGGATGAGTGAAAAATTGGTGAAATGGCGTTGAATGATGGTGTCTTGGGTGGAGAGCATAGGTAAGCCAATAGGAGGATTACGAATTCAGAACATGTTAAACAAATTCCTAGAAACAGATTCCTCTTCCCTCTCAAAATGCCCCTTAACCCCCTGTTCGGTTTGTAGGCTAACGAGGAGCGCTGGAAGTGGGGCAGTCGTCGAATCGAGTACACGTCCGCCTTCATCACGGGGGTCTACGGAATGTGGAACGCCTACGTGGTCACCATCCTCTGTCTCTACGCACCCTCGCACAAATTCCGCTCTGCCTCCACATCTGCTTCGTCGTCCGCCAATCGCCAGATGATGGAGCGCCTATTGGTCGGCGGAGAATCGGTGGTCGCCGCCGTTGCCGAAGCCTCGCAAACCGACTTCAACAAGAAGGGGCTCGCTGAGGCGGAGGGTGGGGAGGAGGAGGAGGAAGTTGGTGTCATCGAACTGGCTCCCGCACAGGGCCTTAGCTTCTTCAAGAAGACGGCGCAGGAGTGACATGTACGGCCACCAACGCAGCCTCCCTGGATTCAGGAGTGGCGACGATGTCTCTCGATCTCTGTCAAACTCTCTCATCTCTCGGCCTCTAAGGCCCATGCATGCATTTTCAAATCGAAATTCTCGGTTTCTTACATCTTCTTAACCTGTACACCTGTTTAACGCAAATCAGTGATTTTGAGAAGTGTCTGTTCTTATGTGGGGCGCTGAAAATGTGGAAATCTGCGGGTTTTTGTAAACCGGGGTTTCTCCACGATTTCTATCACGGAACCTCATCTACGAGAAGTGGTTGGTCGAATTGCGACTCACACCTGCTCGATTTCCTCCAAGGAGCGACAGATCGTGCGACTGTCTTGAGTTGATGTGTCTTTTTGAAATTATAAAGAGGGAGTTTAATACCAGCTACTTCATAATACTACTTCTCCAAGAAAATGCGCCCAGTTCAAACACCACCTCGGGACGGGCAGAGCTGCGACCGTTTTGTGATATTTCGCCCTGATCTGGGAATCGAATGGTCAGATTAAATACGAGACTCCGCCAATGGGAAGACGACACAATTGAAAACCTAATTTTTCCCAACTTTATGCACGGCAAGGCCAATAATTGGACAATTAGAACAGTAGGCCAATAAGAGCCGACTATAGTAAATAAGACAGGAGTGAAGATCGCCTGATGTGGGTGCGCATTTTATCGAAACGTGGCAGATATTGTGTTAATTGGTTGCGTCGGTTGTTCTTCCTTGTATCGCAAGCCTACCGCCGTTGGCTTAGTGACCATCCGCGCAGGCCGTACCGTTCAATACCCACAAGAACGGTGGCATACCGCAATTCGGTCATTCCTTATTTGTCCCGATTTTTAGCTTCACCGGAGCAGGTGAGGCAGGAACTCAAAGACAATTTTCACATCTAATACGTGTTATACTGCCTCTTTTAACTGCTGAAATTATTGATCCTCGTGACCCCAATAAAGCCGCTACAATTATATTAATATTTATGATCGATACCGGGGTGAGGTTGTCGGTACCGTGGATTGATCATTCTGGCTGGCTCCGCAGAGACACTCAGATGCTTCAGTGGTTTATTTACGATGCTTCTTGGTGTACAATTTATAAAAAACGTCGACGTGGGTGATTGATGTAGACAACAAATAGAAATTGGGTTGCTTCAAAGGAGGCACGTAAAATGCCGCACACGCAGAAGTAAATAGACATGGCTTCTAAAATATATTTATTTTCTTTCAGTCACCCCGTTTTTCAGATGATGACTTTCATGGGAGCTATTTTTGAGGCCTAACCAGCTTGTAAAACCGAATCGCGCTCTCATGATCTACAGTTTATTTACAAGTTCGAATTTCATTTTCGAATTCAGATTAAATGCCCAATGATATAAATAATAGAAGGGCCTCAATTTACGAATAATTTATAATATATATTTCCATTAATTTTAATTTGGAAAATTAACACGAAATTAAAACATCCAAGTTATAAACGCCTACATATTGCTATCAAACAATAACATTAATTATAAAAACAGTCGTGCGATGTCAGAAGCCATCAACTCGGTTCGAAAAAGCGTACCTAAAGAAGAGGCCTTCTTCTGAACGCATCAAACCGCGACTCGATAACTTTGTCTCTGAGAGAGCAGATGTTTACACTCCGGCAATCACTCCACTCCGTAATTTCCCCTTGAAGCTCAAAACCGAAATTCTAGGGCGTTGTTTTTAACAATCGGTTACCTTGGAGTGAAAATGTCGATGGCGTCTTCGGTAAATGCCGTCGCCTCTGTTTCTAAGTTCGCCGGTTCAGGCGACTTCGAGTAACCTCAAACCGCTTCAAACCCTTTGTCCATGTCCGTGTGATTCTCGCAAGACTTCCATCGCGAGGCTGCTACTGCGACCGAGGCGTTGGGACCGACTGTTACCGGTCCCCCGGGCGTGCATGGCACTCCCCAACGAGGTCCTCTCGCAACTGCTGCGGCCAAACAGCGAAGCGGCGTTGATCAGACGGCCGCCCTGGTTCATCGGAGGGCTCTACTGTCGCTCACAGGTTGTCCGTAATTTATTTTGAGGTTCAGACAAGATTTTGAGGTCAGCCAAGAATCTCTGCTACCCCGTGGTTTTCCGGTTTTCTCTGGCCAGATTTATCACTCTCAGTGACCTATAACCTCATCTTTAAGAGTCTCCTCGGTTTTCCACTCGTCACCTGCATCAATTCCACTCATTTGAATGGTTTATATGCATAACTTACACCTGTCAACAACCTGAAACAACCACACCCGAACTCCCAATGGCCCAAGATTAACGAGCTACCAAAAGATTCGAGACAACGAAACTCTAGAACTGCATCAGGATTGGAGGACTGAATCTGCAATCGGTAAGCAGATTGGTGTGAAGAAAGCAACTGTGGAAGAAACCATAAGAGCGAGAGCCCTAAAACATGAATGCTCCAGTCGAGATGACAAGAACGTTTGAACTCTCTCATTGCTAATAAGGGGTGTATAACAAAGCAATCGAATAAATATTTGCAATTGGTAAAAAACATATTTTCCACCATAATCTACCAATCAATTCATTTGAAATCCTTCGTAATGAATTAATTTGTATCTCATCGGTGATTTCCAGAAATCGAAAATCTTGTATCTCAAAGCGTTTCCGAGGGCCCTGATTAGCGACGACGGATATTGTTTTAAAAATTGAAATAACAGTTGACATTTTTATTTATTTGCACAACCACCAGAAGTCAATGCTCGCTGAGGTAGGTATGGGGATATTGTTTTGGTCATTTGATGTGCGCTGGTTGGTTCGTGTCGCGAATTGAAGAAGCATAAGCACACAGGTACAGCCCAGTCGCAGAAACCCCAACCGCAAGCCACCCTTCGGTGAGACTATGGAGTCCCGCGAATGTTTACTTCTGTTCAAGTCCACTTTCAACAAAACCACCGTGATCAGTTTGCTTCTCCTCCTCATAATCATCACACAATCCAAGCCAGCCTTTGCCGGTGAGTAATTATGTCGAAGGGTTCAGACAGGAGGCAGACAGTGCTTGCCTTCTGTCTACATATAACAAGGTACAATAAGACAGGAACAAACGAGACAGTGTTTTCACGAACTGATTTGCCCAGACCGGTTGGCCGCTGGAAACACAAACACACAGCCCGGTTAATTAATTAACCGCCATTGTTTATCAACATACTCAAACAAACGCCGACCAGTAACATAGTTTAAGGCATTTAATTTAACAGTTGATTTCACTACTGTCACCGAGAGGCTTAAAGAATTTGATTGTCAATTTAAAAAAATTCTTCCCAAATGAAAACTAAATTTAATGCGACAGCGATTCGTTTTCGTATACGTGTCTTTTCAAATGACACAGTAGGCATATTGATAGTTTTCTTGATTTTGTTCACGAGCAGTAGTAATGTAAGCAGCTCAAGCGAGTCGTGATAAAAACACTACTCTGGATAACTTAAATAAGACAAATTGTCCTACGATAATAATAAAATATAAGATATTCCAAAAATTATATAAATAATTAAAAATATGTATCCAACACCGAGAGAACAGGCTAACACGCAAAATCTTGCCTCCTTAGACGAATCAAAATTACAGGTAACAAATAAAAGAACAGAAACAATTACAAAAAACGCAATAGAAACAAGACAGCTAAACGAAAATGACAAGACGCCAACACAGGAGGCATGGAAAGCAAGAATTTCCAGAAAGACTAGTGCACCAACTGCAAGTAGAAGCAGCGAAACCAGCAGCAGCACCCAAGGCCAAACAGAGACGACACCAACCTCCTCTGAAACATCCACTCAAGCAGCTTCCATTACCACACATATGCCAACGTCTACTCAACGCCAGACCCAAACAACACCAGAATCCTCGCAAACCTCAACACCACAACCTACACAAACTACACCACCAACCACGCTAATTACCACCTCCTTAGAAACAACAACCCCCACTACTCACACCACCGCAAGTAGCAGCAGCGAGACCACCACCAGCAGCGAAACCAGCAGCAGCAGCAGCAGCAGCACCCAAGGCCAAACAGAGACGACACCAACCTCCTCTGAAACATCCACTCAAGCAGCTTCCATTACCACACATATGCCAACGTCTACTCAACGCCAGACCCAAACAACACCAGAATCCTCGCAAACCTCAACACCACAACCTACACAAACTACACCACCAACCACGCTAATTACCACCTCCTTAGAAACAACAACCCCCACTACTCACACCACCGCAAGTAGCAGCAGCGAGACCACCACCAGCAGCGAAACCAGCAGCAGCAGCAGCAGCAGCACCCAAGGCCAAACAGAGACGACACCAACCTCCTCTGAAACATCCACTCAAGCAGCTTCCATTACCACACATATGCCAACGTCTACTCAACGCCAGACCCAAACAACACCAGAATCCTCGCAAACCTCAACACCACAACCTACACAAACTACACCACCAACCACGCTAATTACCACCTCCTTAGAAACAACAACCCCACTACTCACACCACCGCAAGTAGCAGCAGCGAGACCACCACCAGCAGCGAAACCAGCAGCAGCAGCAGCAGCACCCAAGGCCAAACAGAGACGACACCAACCTCCTCTGAAACATCCACTCAAGCAGCTTCCATTACCACACATATGCCAACGTCTACTCAACGCCAGACCCAAACAACACCAGAATCCTCGCAAACCTCAACACCACAGCCTACACAAACTACACCACCAACCACGCCAATTACAACCTCCTTCGAAACAACCACCCCCACTACTCTGCACCAACCGCTACTAGCAGCAGCGAGACCACCACCAGCAGCGAAACCAGCAGCAGCAGCAGCAGCAGCCAAGGCCAAACAGAGACGACACCAACCTCCTCTGAAACATCCACTCAAGCAGCTTCCATTACCACACATATGCCAACGTCTACTCAACGCCAGACCCAAACAACACCAGAATCCTCGCAAACCTCAACACCACAACCTACACAAACTACACCACCAACCACGCTAATTACCACCTCCTTAGAAACAACAACCCCCACTACTCACACCACCGCAAGTAGCAGCAGCGAGACCACCACCAGCAGCGAAACCAGCAGCAGCAGCAGCAGCACCAAAGGCCAAACAGAGACGACACCAACCTCCTCTGAAACATCCACTCAAGCAGCTTCCATTACCACACATATGCCAACGTCTACTCAACGCCAGACCCAAACAACACCAGAATCCTCGCAAACCTCAACACCACAACCTACACAAACTACACCACCAACCACGCTAATTACCACCTCCTTAGAAACAACAACCCCCACTACTCACACCACCGCAAGTAGCAGCAGCGAGACCACCACCAGCAGCGAAACCAGCAGCAGCAGCAGCAGCAGCACCCAAGGCCAAACAGAGACGACACCAACCTCCTCTGAAACATCCACTCAAGCAGCTTCCATTACCACACATATGCCAACGTCTACTCAACGCCAGACCCAAACAACACCAGAATCCTCGCAAACCTCAACACCACAACCTACACAAACTACACCACCAACCACGCTAATTACCACCTCCTTAGAAACAACAACCCCCACTACTCACACCACCGCAAGTAGCAGCAGCGAGACCACCACCAGCAGCGAAACCAGCAGCAGCAGCAGCAGCACCCAAGGCCAAACAGAGACGACACCAACCTCCTCTGAAACATCCACTCAAGCAGCTTCCATTACCACACATATGCCAACGTCTACTCAACGCCAGACCCAAACAACACCAGAATCCTCGCAAACCTCAACACCACAACCTACACAAACTACACCACCAACCACGCTAATTACCACCTCCTTAGAAACAACAACCCCCACTACTCACACCACCGCAAGTAGCAGCAGCGAGACCACCACCAGCAGCGAAACCAGCAGCAGCAGCAGCAGCACCCAAGGCCAAACAGAGACGACACCAACCTCCTCTGAAACATCCACTCAAGCAGCTTCCATTACCACACATATGCCAACGTCTACTCAACGCCAGACCCAAACAACACCAGAATCCTCGCAAACCTCAACACCACAACCTACACAAACTACACCACCAACCACGCTAATTACCACCTCCTTAGAAACAACAACCCCCACTACTCACACCACCGCAAGTAGCAGCAGCGAGACCACCACCAGCAGCGAAACCAGCAGCAGCAGCAGCAGCAGCACCCAAGGCCAAACAGAGACGACACCAACCTCCTCTGAAACATCCACTCAAGCAGCTTCCATTACCACACATATGCCAACGTCTACTCAACGCCAGACCCAAACAACACCAGAATCCTCGCAAACCTCAACACCACAACCTACACAAACTACACCACCAACCACGCTAATTACCACCTCCTTAGAAACAACAACCCCCACTACTCACACCACCGCAAGTAGCAGCAGCGAGACCACCACCAGCAGCGAAACCAGCAGCAGCAGCAGCAGCACCCAAGGCCAAACAGAGACGACACCAACCTCCTCTGAAACATCCACTCAAGCAGCTTCCATTACCACACATATGCCAACGTCTACTCAACGCCAGACCCAAACAACACCAGAATCCTCGCAAACCTCAACACCACAACCTACACAAACTACACCACCAACCACGCTAATTACCACCTCCTTAGAAACAACAACCCCCACTACTCACACCACCGCAAGTAGCAGCAGCGAGACCACCACCAGCAGCGAAACCAGCAGCAGCAGCAGCAGCAGCAGCACCCAAGGCCAAACAGAGACGACACCAACCTCCTCTGAAACATCCACTCAAGCAGCTTCCATTACCACACATATGCCAACGTCTACTCAACGCCAGACCCAAACAACACCAGAATCCTCGCAAACCTCAACACCACAACCTACACAAACTACACCACCAACCACGCTAATTACCACCTCCTTAGAAACAACAACCCCCACTACTCACACCACCGCAAGTAGCAGCAGCGAGACCACCACCAGCAGCGAAACCAGCAGCAGCAGCAGCAGCAGCACCCAAGGCCAAACAGAGACGACACCAACCTCCTCTGAAACATCCACTCAAGCAGCTTCCATTACCACACATATGCCAACGTCTACTCAACGCCAGACCCAAACAACACCAGAATCCTCGCAAACCTCAACACCACAACCTACACAAACTACACCACCAACCACGCTAATTACCACCTCCTTAGAAACAACAACCCCCACTACTCACACCACCGCAAGTAGCAGCAGCGAGACCACCACCAGCAGCGAAACCAGCAGCAGCAGCAGCAGCAGCAGCAGCACCCAAGGCCAAACAGAGACGACACCAACCTCCTCTGAAACATCCACTCAAGCAGCTTCCATTACCACACATATGCCAACGTCTACTCAACGCCAGACCCAAACAACACCAGAATCCTCGCAAACCTCAACACCACAACCTACACAAACTACACCACCAACCACGCTAATTACCACCTCCTTAGAAACAACAACCCCCACTACTCACACCACCGCAAGTAGCAGCAGCGAGACCACCACCAGCAGCGAAACCAGCAGCAGCAGCAGCAGCAGCAGCACCCCAGGCCAAACAGAGACGACACCAACCTCCTCTGAAACATCCACTCAAGCAGCTTCCATTACCACACATATGCCAACGTCTACTCAACGCCAGACCCAAACAACACCAGAATCCTCGCAAACCTCAACACCACAACCTACACAAACTACACCACCAACCACGCTAATTACCACCTCCTTAGAAACAACAACCCCCACTACTCACACCACCGCAAGTAGCAGCAGCGAGACCACCACCAGCAGCGAAACCAGCAGCAGCAGCAGCAGCACCCAAGGCCAAACAGAGACGACACCAACCTCCTCTGAAACATCCACTCAAGCAGCTTCCATTACCACACATATGCCAACGTCTACTCAACGCCAGACCCAAACAACACCAGAATCCTCGCAAACCTCAACACCACAACCTACACAAACTACACCACCAACCACGCTAATTACCACCTCCTTAGAAACAACAACCCCCACTACTCACACCACCGCAAGTAGCAGCAGCGAGACCACCACCAGCAGCGAAACCAGCAGCAGCAGCAGCAGCACCCAAGGCCAAACAGAGACGACACCAACCTCCTCTGAAACATCCACTCAAGCAGCTTCCATTACCACACATATGCCAACGTCTACTCAACGCCAGACCCAAACAACACCAGAATCCTCGCAAACCTCAACACCACAACCTACACAAACTACACCACCAACCACGCTAATTACCACCTCCTTAGAAACAACAACCCCCACTACTCACACCACCGCAAGTAGCAGCAGCGAGACCACCACCAGCAGCGAAACCAGCAGCAGCAGCAGCAGCAGCACCCAAGGCCAAACAGAGACGACACCAACCTCCTCTGAAACATCCACTCAAGCAGCTTCCATTACCACACATATGCCAACGTCTACTCAACGCCAGACCCAAACAACACCAGAATCCTCGCAAACCTCAACACCACAACCTACACAAACTACACCACCAACCACGCTAATTACCACCTCCTTAGAAACAACAACCCCCACTACTCACACCACCGCAAGTAGCAGCAGCGAGACCACCACCAGCAGCGAAACCAGCAGCAGCAGCAGCAGCAGCACCCAAGGCCAAACAGAGACGACACCAACCTCCTCTGAAACATCCACTCAAGCAGCTTCCATTACCACACATATGCCAACGTCTACTCAACGCCAGACCCAAACAACACCAGAATCCTCGCAAACCTCAACACCACAACCTACACAAACTACACCACCAACCACGCTAATTACCACCTCCTTAGAAACAACAACCCCCACTACTCACACCACCGCAAGTAGCAGCAGCGAGACCACCACCAGCAGCGAAACCAGCAGCAGCAGCAGCAGCACCCAAGGCCAAACAGAGACGACACCAACCTCCTCTGAAACATCCACTCAAGCAGCTTCCATTACCACACATATGCCAACGTCTACTCAACGCCAGACCCAAACAACACCAGAATCCTCGCAAACCTCAACACCACAACCTACACAAACTACACCACCAACCACGCTAATTACCACCTCCTTAGAAACAACAACCCCCACTACTCACACCACCGCAAGTAGCAGCAGCGAGACCACCACCAGCAGCGAAACCAGCAGCAGCAGCAGCAGCAGCAGCACCCAAGGCCAAACAGAGACGACACCAACCTCCTCTGAAACATCCACTCAAGCAGCTTCCATTACCACACATATGCCAACGTCTACTCAACGCCAGACCCAAACAACACCAGAATCCTCGCAAACCTCAACACCACAACCTACACAAACTACACCACCAACCACGCTAATTACCACCTCCTTAGAAACAACAACCCCCACTACTCACACCACCGCAAGTAGCAGCAGCGAGACCACCACCAGCAGCGAAACCAGCAGCAGCAGCAGCAGCAGCACCCAAGGCCAAACAGAGACGACACCAACCTCCTCTGAAACATCCACTCAAGCAGCTTCCATTACCACACATATGCCAACGTCTACTCAACGCCAGACCCAAACAACACCAGAATCCTCGCAAACCTCAACACCACAACCTACACAAACTACACCACCAACCACGCTAATTACCACCTCCTTAGAAACAACAACCCCCACTACTCACACCACCGCAAGTAGCAGCAGCGAGACCACCACCAGCAGCGAAACCAGCAGCAGCAGCAGCAGCAGCACCCAAGGCCAAACAGAGACGACACCAACCTCCTCTGAAACATCCACTCAAGCAGCTTCCATTACCACACATATGCCAACGTCTACTCAACGCCAGACCCAAACAACACCAGAATCCTCGCAAACCTCAACACCACAACCTACACAAACTACACCACCAACCACGCTAATTACCACCTCCTTAGAAACAACAACCCCCACTACTCACACCACCGCAAGTAGCAGCAGCGAGACCACCACCAGCAGCGAAACCAGCAGCAGCAGCAGCAGCACCCAAGGCCAAACAGAGACGACACCAACCTCCTCTGAAACATCCACTCAAGCAGCTTCCATTACCACACATATGCCAACGTCTACTCAACGCCAGACCCAAACAACACCAGAATCCTCGCAAACCTCAACACCACAACCTACAC